>JAVQJD010104215.1:0-190632 GCA_036023655.1 Nannoperca australis
GAGAGAGAGAGAGAGAGAGAGAGAGAGAGAGAGAGAGAGAGAGAGAGAGAGAGAGAGAGAGAGAGAGAGAGAGAGATAGATAAGGGGTAATGGAGAAGTCAGGTTAGCATGATATAAAGAAGAAGCATGATAGAGAGATAGCAAAAACATAAGGGAGAGTGAATGTGCTTTTATATTATGTGCATTGTGAAACCGTAAGAAGAAATGTTTTACTTTGTCAGCTGCTTCAAGTCGGTGAATCAACCTATATTTTGTCACCACATCAAGGTTGTGTAAATGATACAGCTAGACTCTATAAGGGCTATTGACTGTGCAATTTGCTACTCTTTTGAATTAGTGGATTGAGTGCATTTTGTTTAAGTGATGCACGGATCAAATATCTGTCCTCAACCACTGGCAGGACTCATTTTGGAAGTAATATCATTGCATTGCTTAATATCTACAGCATAAATTGGAAGATAAATTATGCAGATTACAAATGAAATCCTGCCGGCAAAACTTATTTTAAACAAACAACTAATTCTGACTGTAAACATGATTATGCAATGTAATTATGTTGCTCTAATCACACAGCACCACTAATTACCATAGAAACAAATATGTTTTCACTGATCTCTCATTTTTCCCTTTACCTTTAGCCTCTCTGACGTCCCCTATTTTGGTGTTGGCAACAGCTGATAGTATCAGGTCTCATTTTCTTGCAAATATTGTAGGACACACAAGAGATAAACAATCGTGGATTGTTTTCAAAAAATAATCTTGAGTGCAGAGAACCAGATTTAAACCTCATCGGAACTTAAGGCAAAAGACCTGGTGTCTCTGGAATCTGCTCAAATGCTCTGTATGAATTCAAACAATGTCTCTTGAGTACTCTCACCTACTGAAGGCCAAAGTACAATATTTACAATATGATTTCAGGTGACCATTTAAACAAGTTTTGACTTTTACACAAAGTCAACTGTCCCTCGGGGAAGATCATTACTATAGATATAGCACCACCCAATGAGAGCTTAATTACTTACTCAAATGAAAACAATCCAAAATTACTGGTCTTGTAATTATAGTAAACAATGTACCCTGGGCCCAGCAGGAGTAATGTTTATTAATTTGTCTTGAAATTGGCATGGTAAAGCACCACAAATTACAATATTACATATGAAATCAAATAAATTGTATGTATTATAATTTTTAGAGCAATATTTATATTATATTTTGAAACATACAATTGTATTAATTTGAATATGGAGGTTCATTGATTAAACACAAGGATCACTTACAAGCTTTTGGAGAGATTTTGACAACATCTTATGGTCTTTTTCAGTGAATTGAACTTGCTCAAGTGTCCTTAGTAGCTTCAGCCTGGTAATAATAGGTAGTCCTATTAGTAATGCTTCTTAGTTACCGAAGCTGATATTTCTGCTTAAAGTACAAGAAATGTTGGGAAGAAATATTGAGACGCACTTTTTATTAATGGCTACCATTACTGTAATGCAGTAAGGCACAATAGGGAAGATTGTCTTTGCAAACTAAATTATCCAATTAAAAAGGTTTAGGTAAAGGAGAATAAAATACAGCATGATGAATTGAAGAAAATATTAAACAAAATAAAAAACTAAAGTAGAATTCTAGTGCAGCACTTCAAACTAACCCAAAAGGTCAATCGATTTCCCCCCTATGATTATGTGCCATGATAGACAATGTCCTTTGTGGTCTTGATTCTACCTAATAACCCTTCAATAAAACATTGGGACCCTGCAGTCCAGAGGCCATGTTTATGACTGGCTCTGTGCCCTGATCCCTTCTGGTGTAAAGTAGGAAAATCTGGTGCAGGTACTGTGTACATATTGCTTAAGGGGGTATGTAAATATAGAGTCAGAATCATATCAAAAAGACAAAACAAAATGGGTGGTTTTGCATAATCGCGCCTTAATGCCAGGTGTGGTTGTCAGCAACACTATTGATGCGGCACATTCTCGCTTTCAGGCTCACAGAGGGCATGAGACAAAGTGAGTGTATGTCACACTCATGGCCTCCGGTGTGTCTAAGATGGAGATTATAAGTACTCCTCTATCTATACCTGGCTAGAAAACTGAATGCTGTGCAACCCACAGGTCCAATCCACCAACAAGGGCCAGGCAGCATTTTCCCATTCCAGGTCTGTTCTTTCAATAATTCATGAAGTGTGTTTGCTGTTCTTCCTTGACCCTGCACAACACAATACATCTCCCACAGCATGGCTCCCCTCCCATGCATACAAGTTTGCCAGTCCAATGAGGGAGCAATGAGTATTTCCAACTGCTCAGTTGCACCACTGATCTCACACAGAGAGTGTCACTGCTACATCTCATTTGAATTTTACAAACACTACAGTGCCTGGGCTTTAAGCAGCAAATGTGTTTATTAGCCATCTGTTTCACTGTGTGCCAGGAGGTGGAGGGGGGATGGCTTCAAGAAGTTATAGGTTACAGATTGTGAGACTTCTGCTCCGTGGTAAAGATGTATTCCCATATTGATAGGTGACCTCCAAAATCTGGTGCAATGATTTTATGACTGTGTGATGCCGGTGTAAGTAAAAACATTGAAGAAACATGACAGTGATTCAGCAAGAAGGTGGGGAAAGTGGTTCTGTCAGAGCATCATCTTCAGCATTATCAGCATGATTATCTTAAATGTGTCATATTGTGAAGGATTAGCAAGCTTTAGAAATATCAAATGGGCTCAAACGTGGACGGACGCGCACACACACACACACACACACACACACACACAAATCATCATTCTAATCTCATAGATGCTCTATCTTGCTACTTTGCGAACCCGGTCTGGGTCTTTTGGTCTTATTAGAAAGTCACTCAATTAACAAGGAAGACTGTTAGCTCATCCCAGCCCATCTGCCGCGCTTTGATAACTCATTAATGGAAAAATCCTCATCCCCCCCGTGCTCCTTGTCAGGATTACACATACAGACCATGCGATTGCATTTCACTCATACTCTATTTCAGAATATGGCAGCAGCATTAAATTAACAAATTGTTGGACTCTTCGAATACTGACTCCATGTGCTGAAATCAAATAATATTTCATTGGCCACAGAAAAGAAGACAATGGGACAACGGGGGTGAGGGAGAGAAAGAGAATGAAACACAAGGAAAACAGAGTTAATGGATTCTCTTATCAGTTACATTCAGTTCTGTGAGGACTGTCTGTCAATGCGTTTACTCAAATGCCTCATGTCGGTCGGATGCATTAAGCCCTTGCTTTTTAGTGAAAGCAATTTAGGGTGACTGTATTGCAATGGAATTCTTTAATACTGCAGATGCTTTTTGCTGTGAATGCATTACACAGGGTAATGCAACATAGAGGTTAGAAAAGATGTTTTGTCTGAGTCAAACAACTCAATGTTTTAATATTGAAATAAATGGAGGCATGCCAAGCATATCAAGAAGTTAAACGCAGGGCTCTTTTTAAAATTATTAGCTGTCAAGAAGTCATAGTGTTCATTAGATTTGCCATTTGGAACAAATCAGTGATGGTTGATGTAGGTCGACTTTGTCCAAGATAAATAACTAGCAGACATCTCCCCAAAATTCCTTCACTGACAAGAAAAGCTGAGGAGGATGCTGCAAAGGAGCTAGCTCAGATGTTTTCACAGGGAAAGAAAATAAAAACAACATTCAAGTAAAAACAACCATTGATTCCTTGTGCTCTGCAAGCAGATGGGATTAGCCTTTCTGTCAGCAGAGCTGAAGAGCCAAAAACTATAAATAATATCTGAAGAATATGGTGATTAAAGGATTGTTTTTATATGAATAAATTAACTTATAACCAGCCACCCCCCATTTCAACCACATCGCAACACTTTATCCCACTCACTTCCCTCCCCTTATCCATAGCAGGAAAGTTTAAATCAGTAATAAAATATTCATATGCAGCTATTTGCTTGAGAGAATAATTTATTTTCTTGGGTGGATGCCTCTTTTAGAGATATGCAACTCTGGAATCCTTGAGGGAGCGTTGTGTTGTGTGCTGGTGCACTTTGATCAGTGGGAATGAAAAGTTGGTTTCAGATGGGGATCAGGGTAAAGAAAGGGGAAGGATTCAGACAAGGGGACCTTGCCATTTACGTTAATGGGTTGTGAAGACTGAGAGCATGCCTTCCAGACACCATGTCATCATCCTGACACTGGGAAGTTTTGGGTCGGTGCCAGGAGGAATGGATAAACTGTACGAGGAGGAAAAGCAAAGACACTAGAATACATTTTTAACTGACTTGTCTACTCTGGGAAAAAAGGAACTCTTGGTTTGTTCTGAGATGATGGTGGTGTTTACCTTGCCATCAATATTACCTCTTTAATAACTAATCTGCTTTCCCCCCAAATGCTTTACTCATTGCTCCCAATAACACTGGCAAGAAGCAGAAGGACTTTTTTGTTTTACTTTTAACCAGTAAATTCATATTCTACTTTTACCTCTGCCGTAAACCTTTTTTTATTTGTGTATGCTCTTTCTACTTTTATTGTAGGCATTTAGACAAACATTTAAATGTTATATAACCAACACGGTGGTGTACAGTCGTCATATGTAATTCTTCATTTTCTATAGAGTGAATTGAAGAACATTACACATTTCACAGAAAACTTATCCCATACACACAATGATTTAAACTTTCAAGTGGAAAGAAATCTCATCTACTTTAGGACTAAATCTTAACCTCCTCTAATAGATCCATTACCACTCACAAAATCCAGCAAGATCTGCTATGTCCTGTAGTGATAGCACATGCACACACATAGACACAAGCAGAAACTATGTTACAAGGTTAAGAAGCTTCCTCTAGACTATTTTATCAGTAAGACACTCACATTATATATTCTCCTCTTCTCAGCATTTCTACTTTAAAATAATATATTCTGTTAATCTGTTTTATAACTTTGTCTTTTTCTTACAGCTCCCGAGTCAGTACTAGATGTGTCTTAATCAGTACTGGTAGGAAGAAAAAAATGATCTACTCTTCTGCAAAAAAGAAAAAGCAGACTCATGATATGCAGATTTAAGCATCTGAAAATCTGTATACTCAGGTAACTGGATGTACAGTGCAGTACATCTAGATGGAAAGGATGAAATGTGAGCCTCTATGCACACATAGATACCTATACCTATATACCATAATTAACACATTTATATATTTCTTCATATTTGCATATTACATATATTCAGATTTAAACTACGTGCCACATCCAGAATGTTGATTGGACCAAATTTATCTCAAAGTAAGGTACCACAAAAGAAGAGGGTAATATTTTACTTTAAGCCCCACTTATTAGCAGCAGCAATATATAAACATTCAATCAATGTTTGTTAACAGAGTATTATTAAGATATTAATATACAGTATTTGTCAGCAATTTAAACATCTATGAAGTCCACAGGAGGACATACAGTTGTTAACAAACACATGAATAAGCCCATATATCCGCTTATTTATTACATGTTTATACAATGATTATACACGTTATAAATAGGGGTTATTATCAAAAAAGTGTTATCAAGAAGAGACCTATATTCATACCATCCCGAACTAAGATGACATTGAAGAAACTGAAAAAGAAAAACTTCTGTGACAAAGAAGAGGTTATGTCAGAAAGATCTTTTGGTAGATGCAGTGGCATTATGACCTACTAAAAGATGACATATGGAAAGAAATCACACAGTAGGTGAGTGCAGTTACATTCTTGCAGAGAACAGTGCAAGAACTTAAAATAAATACTGAAAAGCATGTCACTGCCAACCAAGGGAATATAAAGGTTAAAATAGGTGGCCAGAAAACCTGGTGCTCTCTCACAAATCAACAACTTTCTGGCATTTTTTGCTGAAGAAACTATCAGTTGATTGGCTCAAAAGCATACATCTCGCTGCTCACTTCCAAATTACAGATGTAAAATATCTTCTGCGGCTCTGGAGGGGATCTGTACAGTGACTTCATTGGAGTTATCTCAGCTTGAAAGCATGAGGACAAATTATAACAGAAAGCCAGAGTTATGAACTGGGGGTGTTGAGTTTGAAAGAACCATTTTGCATGGTAACCATTTTTACCATGCAGACAGGGTTCAGTAAAAACCAGGGAATAGATTTTATTATGGGAAATGAAGGATCAATTGTTTTTGAGCTTGATCGATACCAAGGACTAATAGTTAGGACATCTCAGCCTCTGCTACTTCAATTCTGAAGTTTTCTTTTTTTTTTTATCTGTCCCTAATAAGACCCCCATCTTAATGTATAGTTTCATCATTAGAGCGGGAAGCAGTGTTGGGTCTCTCCTCTTAGCCAGGGTAAAAGAGTGGGAAGAAAATTTTACGTTTTTAAATAACGTATGATAAAATAAATAATTTGTGTAGTTTCTATTCAAGTGCTTGTGGATGCATTATTCTTTCTTGGTTCAAGTACAAGGAAACAGGAGAACTGTCTACAGGGTTCCCAAACCATTAGACTGGGAGAGCCCTGTGTTTAAAGGGGAGGGAATGTGAATAGCCATGACTGACAGCCTCTAAAGCACATACCTATACTGTTTAATAATATATTCTTTTGGATCCCACCCAGCCTGGTTACAAAATTACCAAAAGTGTGTTTGGCATGCTCTTGACGCACTGGATATGGCGCAACTGGCTGCAATGCATGTCAGACCCCCCTGCTGAAAATATATTCCCACGTGCATGAGTTTCATCCATAGAAATGTAACACTGTAATGTTCGCATGTTTTTACCATTAGTCAAGACCTTCTGAAAGTTTCAGGAAATTGTGTGCATGTTCAACAAAAATTCTGTTCTCATTTCAATGACACCCAATGTGTGTAAGCAAGTGCAAGTGTGTGCAAAAGAATGTGCATGCGTGGGTGGTGGCTTCTGTTGGTCTGTGTGTGTACTTTGAAGGAGCAGTAAACATGAGAGTTTTAATGTACATGTACAAACCATAAACTATATACTCACCAAGAAGAGGATGCGGAAGTTGGCCAGTTCTCCAAAGAAATCTTCCACACTGACCGAGTGGGGGTCAAAGGCAAAATAGCTTCCTATGCTCTCGTACAGCTTTTGCATGTTCTTGTGCATCGTGGACAGTTTTTCATACTGCTCCCGGGAATGTTGGCAGAAGCCGTGAGAAGGAAAGGGTCAAGGAAAAAAGGAGAAAAATATATCCCAAACACAGACAAAATATATTTAAAATCTACTGTAATCAGCAATATGACACCCCACAAATATGTTGTTTTTTGTGAAAAAAACAAGCCATGGTGAGAAATGATCACTTCAGGGGCTTTATAGCATTCAAAAAGCCCACCTATGTCAAGGTCACCAAACCAAAGAAGGGTCAGAGACAATCGAATGTGCCATTACAATAACCTCTCCAACTCACTTTGGAGTCAATGGCATGGTGAGCTAATAGCTGCAGCCCTGGAGTAATGGAAAGGTGTTTTGTAGTCAGCAGCATGACACAGATGGTTGCTGGAAAAGCTGATTGCAGTCATTGTTCTATTGTTTCTCCCAACAACAGTGGGGTCAGGTTGTTTTGAACCTCACAGCTCACGTCGCACTGTGTAATTTACTGAACAGGCACTTTTCTCCTGGTGAATGGCTATTGACAGCCGGCATCAGTTAAGCATTATCACAGCAGCCACTGACCTCATGGAGACTGCGCTTGGACACTTGGACTCACACACCCTGGGTGGGATGAGGATGACACGACTTCACAAAACACACGCATATACACTACCTTCCATTAACATGCATCTACATGACTGCAAACACAGATGAGAATAAGGGGGGGCGACACTACCAACAGCATAAACTCCATGAGCACTCGTTTCATTGCATCTACAATGTTGTCCAACACCTGCAGTCATTTTCATCCTCCTTTTTAAGTAGTTATTCTAGCTATAATATCCCTAATAGCTCAAAGATTATCACAACGATGTAGAATTAAATTATTGCAAATTAGGTTTTATTGTTATCGCTTTGGCTATCAGTTATTGGCTAAGAAAGCATTGTACTTACAAGTAATTGCTTGAGACATGGCATTATTTCTAAAAATAAGTCCAACGGAGCAACAAACATGAGCAGTCAGGTGATCCTGTACAATATATTGCTGTACTGAACATTACATCATACTATATCTACATCTCACCTTAAGTATTACTTTATATCCCATACTATATGATACTATTTCATTTTATAATGTTATTCAAATTATATTCTATATACTTTGTATTGTACGTTTCTGTCTTTGTACTGTTGTAATACCCCAGTTTCCCCTCTGGGGGATCAATAAAGGTTGGTTAAAGGTATAATACTAATCAAGTTAGTATGAACACACTTTCTTTTGCCAAATAAATGATGTGTGATCTGTACAACTGATTCTCCAATCTAACTGATAATAAATACCTTTACAAATACATTTTAAGCGATAAAGAGAAGCATGTTTCAAATTGTTCTTTGCTTCTACATGTTATGCTTACTTACTAAGGCAGCAGCTTCTTGTTCTCTGTCATGGGTATAGTTATAGGCAATTAGTGCAGTTGCCTAGGCAACATGTGGCCTGTGATAGTCAGGGCTTAACAGTTATCAAGATATTGTTTTTGTGAGCATCTCATCTGTCATTGTTTTTCTACAATGCCATTTATTTATTGTGTGTTTGTTCTGTCATTTTGGTAGACTTCCATGGTGAGGTGCAGGGATTGTTCTGTGTCCCTAAGAAAGTTATTAACTCACAACTCTTTTCCATGTGGATATAAATAAAACATTCACATGTGCCTGATTGTGTGTGATGTATTTGTGCTCTTACCGTACATGCGGTATGCTCAAATGTAAGTGTATATGTGTGTAAAGGACTTTGTGTAGTTGCGAGGGAATAAAAGCACTGACAGGGAAGGCTGGATTTCCCCTCTGCAAGCTAATGTTTACCAAAACAGCGATGGCCCACACACGGGCCCAGTAGATGAACTCATCTTTCTGTCTGTCCTCTTCCCTGTCTCTATCTCCTCGTCTGCTTGGACCTGATTTATCCCCCTTGCTTCTGTCAGACTGCCTTTATGTCTTCTTTTGTCCACCACCCCCTCACTCCACTTGTGTGTGAAAACTCATGGCCCGACAGATAGATATAAAAGTAAAACTTTGCCAAAGAAAGATATCTTTTCAACATCTATAATACTGACAGAGTTGCTGCTATATTTGAGTATATATTTTGTTTGGTAGTTTTAAAATTATTTTTATAAAGTAAAATCAGTTTCTCAAGACCACTCTAACGTACAACAGCATATGGTGCAGTGTAATTTATTAGTGAAACTACACAAAAATATATATGCAGTTAGTTTTGAGTGGTAGACTAATTTAAAATGCCCGTTCTCAACAACGCCTAATTGGTCAGAATGGAAAATTGACTGCAAAGGATAAAATGATAATTGTAAAATCATGACAATCATACATATTTATAATGTTAAACTGAAAACAAAGATCAGCAGCAGGTTCATGCCCAAAAGCAAGCTAAACATGAATGCATCAATTTAGCAGCAAAAGACATATTACAATTATTTTGACATGGAAATGCTTATTAACAAACTGTTGATAGAATATTGATTCCACTTTACCGCAGAGTCCACAGTGCCTTTAGCCCAGGAAATGTTCAGGCCACAACTGTTGCCTCCCTTGTAGAGTGGTGGCTAAAAAACACTGAGGCAGTGGTTACTTTTGGTGCTTGTTGTGGCTTGTGGCTCTCTGTGTTTATTTTTTTCTCTTCTTCTCTCTCTCTCTGTGTCTCTCTCTCTCTCTCTCTCTCTCACACACACACTCAAATACACGTGTATGCACATGCACAGTGGTAGATGTGTCCCGCTGGGGACTGGACTGAGGCTGGCTGGGCTTTTGCTCCTTGTATTTCCACATCAAAGACATGTCATATTGATGGAGCCTGACACACACTATCCTGCAGCAACACAACCGGTATGGTAGAGGCTTCATCAAACACACATACAGACCCAGAATGAACAGACAGGCAGGCAGGCGAGCAAACACACACACACACACACACACACACACACACACACACACATTTATGTTACACGTGCACAAAGTCCCACACCCATTTTTTGAATTTCTGTCAGGTTGTCCATTACACTTTTCTTTCCCTTAGTTTCTCACAATCATTGTAGCCTTTATTGTCGGTCCTTCTCCAAATATAATTTTTTTTCTATTTCTTTCTCCCTTCTTCCTGTCCACCACTGTCTCTTTCAAACACATCCCCTTTATAATTCTCTTTCTACATTTCCCCTTGATATTCTCTCCATTAAATTCTCTCACTCAAACAAGAACTCCCTTTTTTTCTCTCCTGCTCAGAGTGAACTTTCAGAAGTATGCTGTCTGAGCTGTGTCTGCTGTTCACGTCACTTGGGCTTGAAGCAGAGCAAGGAGCAGAGGTGATGGGTCTCAAGGTAAAGCATACAGCCTTTGGTTGCCCCAACTCTGTTTGTCCGTCTCTCTTGTCCTCAGAGAAATGCTACCGCCTGCACTTCTTGTGCACTGAACCTCACCAACGCAGAGCAAGACAACTGATCCAGGGCTGGAGGGCTCAAAGTTGCAAATGTTGATGCTACCAAAGATATCTGTGGAGTGCTAACTGGATTTTATAGTAATGGTCAGATTAGAACATTACAGTTAGCAAAAAAATTATTATATAAGGTATTGCTCTGATGTTGAATTTCTGCATAGCCTTGGAATTACTGTTTTTAAGGACTATTTCAATAACTGAAGCTGTTGGAACTGAAGGGATAAACAATTATAGTTCAAAAAGGGCTTGTAGAAGAGCAGCAAGTCACTAAATATATCACACTTAGGCTAGGCTTACACAACTCCAGTTTCTGACAGTGTTGATTTACAAAGACAATGTCACATGTGAAATGTGATGTCAATGACATTGCTCTGCTAGTTCATGTTTTTATAATTCTCTCTCTCAAATCTCCTGTTGTTGCCAAAATCCACCCTGTCCTTGTAAAAATCTAGAATTAGTTCTTTGTCCTGCCACAGTGTCCCCATTACTGTGTTTAATCAGTCACTTTTTATCTGTGTGTTTGACGTGCCAGAAAGGGTACATTTAACAACTGTAAGCTGCGATTAAGGGCACTCATTTTTAACACCACAAAGTGACATCAAAATCATATCCAAGTCAGACTTACTCGAAATGAAAAAATCTCTTTTTTTTAAAAAAAGCTGTTTTTGGAGCAAGACTCATTTCAATCCATGATAAATCACGATAAAATCGAGAGAAAGAGGAGAAATCCATTTATGAGCCTAAATAAATTTAAAACAGTTTTCACAATGGCCACCTATGAGGATGGCAATAAATTACCTGGTTTGTTTACCTGTGTGCATCAGAGAGTTATTAAAGTGCTGCATAAAACCCTGCAGTGGGGCCCCAAAAAGCCTCCTTAATAAATCTCCTGTAACCTAGTTGCATTAATGTTTATTTAATGCTTTTCCTATGTGCTTGCTGGCCCCTCCATCCAAGGCCCCACACTAAGCCTGCTTTTCTCCAAACCCCACCATCCCTGCTCCCTTTATCCCCACACCTACTGCCAACAGCCCCTGTGGGCCAAATTACACCAAAGCTGCCCACTGACTGGACACAACCCATCATGTTGTGAGCGAGAGTGGGATGAGAGAGGGATGAAGGAATGGAGTGCAGTGGTAGGGCACAGACGGAGAGTGAGAGAACACAGAATACTAGATGTAAAAAGTCATTCTAGCTTCTAAAATCTGTGTATTAATGCAACAGCTCTTATCTTATTTTTTATTATAAATAAAAAATTTGTTTGCTGCCTCCTTTTATTTAAAACATTTACATTTTTGCTAGCATCCCTTTTACCAACTTTATACAGAGAGATTAAAGAAGCAGAATAAATGAGAGAAAGACTAAGGCAAAGCTTCATTAATACTGTGTTGATAAGTTTGCAATGATTTTTTTACCTCATTAGCCAAGGACTGACATTATAGTATTCCTCTCCACACTGTAAATCAGGTTCCTAAGTCAGGAGGATAGGACCATTCTGTTGTGTATGGTAATACGAGCAGAGGAAGGTCTGCAGGGCGAGCAGGAAAGAGGCTGACAGTGTCCTGAGCTAGGCCACGGCTGGGGCTCTCAGAGGGAATTAGCAGAGCAGCCAGTTCCGGGAAATTGGGATTTGACCTGATGCTGAGGGAAGTGTGTGAGAGGAAGGGGGAGGAGGGAGGGTACAGTGAAGAGAGGGAGGGCAGGAAGGATGGAGGAGTTGCAAAAATGTAAAGGAAGTAGTATACAGTATGTGTAAACGTATAGATAACTGATAATGAATATAATATATGAAAATTTCATTTTCAGAGAAGAGTTATAATAAATGGCCATACATATCTTTAAATAGCCAGATATTTTATTTAATGCATTATACCAACTCAGTACAAGGGAATTATAAGTCCTGAGTGAAACAAGTCTACAGCCATGCCAGCAGTCCTAACACACAGACTTTCCCTCAGTGGTGCTTTGAGCTAAATGCTAATGCTAGCAAGCTAACATACTTGCAATGAACATGTTAACGTGCTGATGTTAGCCAGATAATTTCACAGTTCACGGTGTTATTCAGCATGCTAACATTTATTAATTTACAAATTATGAAATAGGTGAAAAATCAGGATATCAATGTTTTTACAATTCGTCATCTGGAGATCATGAATGTCTGTGCCAAATGTCAAGGCAACCCATACAACAGTTATCAAGGCATTTCACGCCAACCTCACTGTGACGCTAAAGGAAAAGTCAGGGGATCACCAAAGTCATTTCGCCATCTGGGAACAATGAATGTTTGAACCAAATTCCATTGTCATCCTTCCAATATTTGTTGAGATTTTTCACGCTGGATCAAAGTGGTGGACAGACTGACTGACTGATAGGCCGGCCAACATTGTCATTCCACGAGTGCTCTTGCAACTGTGGCTAATAAAACACTTCCAATTCATCCCTTACAGCAGCAATAGTAATCTTGTGTTTTTAAAGCCAACTTGCATGCCATGTGAATTTAAACACAACTCAAATGACTTAATACTTAAACAAAAAGTATTTTAGGCTTTTACAATCTCAACTCATGTAAAATGGAAACCTGTTTGTTGGTCACAAGAATAAAGAATTCAAGTCAGGCTCATTTCACGTGGTAAAAATCTGCACCAAACTGAATGCCTTAGTGAAACAATACTCACTCAAAATTGCTGGACTTTGTCCAAAGTAATCAAAACAACACCTTGGATGAAAATCAACGTTGTGCCATTGAGAAATTCTATCCTGTTGATCCGTCTTTGTGACTGCACACATGCAGTTACACACACGCACGCACGAGCACACACACACCAAACTGCTTCTCTTCCTCTCTCCTTCTCTCTCTCTCTGTTGGATTACAAAAGGTGCCAACAGGGTGGTGATTATTCGATGCCATCTCCCTCCCCTTTACAAAATGTAATTAATGTAATACGTCAGTGTGCCGCTGCAGTGATCAGACTCTACCTTAACCTCTTAACCTTCAATGTTCTCACTGTCTCACCAAAACCTCAAATGCTTCCTTCTTTCACTTTGCAGTCCATCATCTTTAAGAATTGTTTCCACTCTATAACTTCATATATTCTTTATCTATCTTGATGTGTGTATAAAGTATGTGTATATATACTTATTATATAGTACGTATATAATAGTGCATATACAATACATAGATAGCACATACATACATGCATATTTAATAACTGTGAGGATGTATTCTTCACACATCAGAGGCTCAGTGAATTATATTACCACTTTGACACAGGGGCCATAACCTTTCCTCTCTACACTCCGCTCCATCATCTCCCCTACAGCTCCTATCTCCTTTTTCACTTGAAATTAAAAGCCAGATTTGATGTCAATTTTACTGTCAATTTATTCTGCCCATCTATGCCTAAAATATTTATACCTGTAGAGAGGAAGGTTGCTTCTGCTTAAGCATTCAAAGCTCTTCACTACAGCACCCAGCTGGTGTTGGAACAACTCAGTGAGGGAGGGGAGACTAGTGGGTGTAATGACTACATCTGATAAAGGAAAAGACTAGATAAATTAGATATGAAGGGATTAGGTCCATGGGAATGACCTGTTGAATCATGGATAGGCTATTAAAAAAGGGGAGAGAGCGCAGGAAAAAATAATTTGGTGTCCACTATAATGGTATACTATAGTGACTGCATGTGAGCACAACACAGTCCCCTTAAGATTATTGACAAACAAACAAACACACACACACACACACACAATATTATCTTTGATAACCTTTTTTTGGCTGTTGTCGTCCTTTCATCCTCATCCAAAGCAATCTCATGTCACATCGATGCCCGGGGCCTGTGCCTCTTTGTGTAATTTTCACAGAGTGGAAACATGACAGTACAAATCCACTGTGTTTACAACGTTCATACTTGTCAAACTGTAAAAGGTCAAGTCTCTCGCTTCCACTGACTAACCGGAAAACATCAATCCTTACCTCTACATTACAATGGCTGGCCCTTGAAGAGTCAAGTATGTGCAAGAACATAGGCGTCACGCCTCATTTACACAAGTAAGCTTGCAAACAACATTATTACACAGCTTAACATCCACAGAAAACCCAATTGGACAGTTGGTTACATTGTAGAATGTGGGTAAGTGAATGTTGTAATATTAATTATTTAGAAAAACACCCGAGACTAATATTTGAGATGCCAGTGATACAAAAATTCAGTGATTTGCTGTTCAGTGAATTCAACACCTTATTTCCCTCAGCATAAACAGAGCTGGTTGAATCTGGTAGGAAAATGAATGCAATCTTTTCCTCTCACAATTACACATTCTATCAGTTTAATAGTCTTGTTTAGATGCAGTAACTGTACACCTTTGAATACTAAAGTAACATAAAATATTGCTTTATCAACACAACTAGCCATAGTGTAACACACCTGATGCCATTGATGCTGCATTGTGTTTTATTTACATTGCCCCACTTCTTCGCCTTAGTCCTACATAATATCATATAATGCTAACACACTAATGCTAGGAGCCTCTTATTGGGGAGGAGAGTAAGCCATTTCCTTGCAGTGCGATCAATATAAATATTACATTATATTCACCAGTCATTAAAATGATGTTAAGAAGAAACATAAAATCTTAAAATAACGCTTGAAACTGTCTTGGTTTGGTTAAAAGAAAAGTAAAACAATGGAAATGAATGCTGTCTGTGAGTGACAAATGACTATTGCCTCAATTATGGTGATGTGGTAAATTATTTGCATACAATCTGCTACTCAACAGCTTTAAAAAAATTACTCACAGCACGTCAAGATAACATCTTCTTCACTGTGCATAAAGCTGGAAATGGGACCTCTTAGGTGGCCCCTTAATGCATGCTTTCTGAATAGACCAGTAATCAAGCCAGGCAGTGCAGTTTGCAAATGGACATCATGTTGAGCTGCCTTTGATGTGTGCCTCCAGACTGCTGGGATGTTTTAAATGTCAACGGAATCTCCTGCTTTCACGCTGGACTATTTCAGTAGTCTGCACTGCACAAAGAAAAGAACATGGACTACATCTTGATATTATGTAAATTGCATTGATACACTGTAAATAACCTACGATAAAATCAAGCACTGTTCTGTTAGCTACTGGATATGGATAATATTGTTTCCACAATCCACAACAAAGACTAATTTATTCAGATCAGTTGGATATGTGGGTGCGTGTATATGGGAAAGTTAGAAATCTGACACGCAGCAATGTTTTTTCACAAATCATTATAATACTCAAATGAAAATCAATGTCTCCATTATTTCACATATTTGTGTAAAATATGATAATCAACCTTTTCATTAAATGTAAGGCCATTTGGGGCAACAGCTCATATTTATTGATATCGATAGCTTTCAATTGCCTACACAACAGTACCAATGAAGGATTTTTAGTGCTTTAAGTAAGGCTTCAGTGCCACAGTGAAATTAGTCAGAAATGTGTACACATTTTGAATTTGTTTGTAGATAAAGAAAGAATGGTGGCAGGAGTGATAAAAGACAGGTCAGGAAAGGACGGATGAGAGAAAGAGAGAAAAAAAGAGAAAGAGAGAGACTGTATATTGATCAGATTCCTTCCACTGGCCCAGCAGCTAGCGTGACAGAGTACAGCTCCATTCAATAGCCTTATCATTACCACAGCACAAACCCATTCAGCAGGTCAGCCTATTTGGCCCCTGGTTCAATGTGTGTGTGTATGTGGGCGTTAGTGCATGCAGAGGGAAGAGAAAGAAGAAAAAAAACGAGGGGGTAAATTTCGATTTTTTAAGCCAAGGAATCCCATTATAAGACCACTTACACTTTCAGCCTAATGAAGTGTCCTAAGAGTGGAGTTAGAAGTAAAAAGAAGATGCTATCCACTGAAGACTGTTGTAAAGCACACGTAAAGTTATTGGTGGACAAAACCACTCGCAAAGTAAGAAGACAGTGGACGTTACTACACAAAGTTTGTCTTGCACATCTAAACTTGACTGGCATGCTTTAAATTGCACCCCACTTTCACAAGTGGCAGAGAGAGGTATGACAAACACAACATGGAGTGCTGAAGCATTGCTTTAAATCCAAAACGGCAACCTCCTTTATTAGATTACAGTCAGACATGAGTGGCAGAAGTAGCTGTCAATGTCGGGGAAGGAGAAGGAGAGATGCAGACTGGGGGCGAAAGGAATAATGGAGCCGTTTCCATTGGCGACGCAGAGGCACAGAGACTATTTTTAGCAAATTAATTTAAGGCTCTAAATAATTAACTGATAATTATCTGGCAATCAAGAGTAAGATAAAATGATCTCCCCGAGAGTTTTTTTGTCATGTGGCTCATCAGGCGGATTGAGGAGCTTTGTGTGACTCGCCACTCAAAAAAACTGCTGGGTGTCATGGTGCAAAAAGAGGAAAAATGACAGCGGGAATACAGTAAGATTGCTAGAAGGCAAGTGGATTTGCCAATAATTAGTACCTAATGAATGACAGAAAACTGGCACTTACAATCTATTTGTTTGTAGAATAATAGATGTGTGTAGCAGCTGTCTTCCATGTGTTTGTCACACGTTTACGAGCGTACATGCAATAATATGTACATGTTAACAGCCATGGGAGGCACACGTGAGAAACAAACCCTTAAGACATTATTATTAAAAAAGCACCATAAACTGCAATGATATTTGCATATATGTTTACAAATATCTATCAAGCATCTTCCTTGACAGTTTGACTAAGCTAAAATGGAGCAGTGACTAAAAGTTCAATAGTTTTGGTAGTAAATTCAGTGGAGTGGTAGTGGATGTTTAGTGTCCAAGTTAGGTTATCTCCACACCTGACCCTGACAAGATTCCCTCTAGGGAGAGAAAAAGACAGGGGGAGAGAGCACTGACAAGCAGTTGATGAACTGCCTCTGGCTGTGTGTGTGTGTCCTCCAACCTGTAAAAATAAAAGTACCTTCATTGGCAGTTCATCTCCTTCTTACCACATCTTTCCTCTCCCTTCTTGTCTTAATGTCTCTGACCCTGTCATATTTCACTTCTGCTCTCTCTATCCCATTACTTCCTTAGTCCTGCCAGAATTGACCAGCATAGAACTGCAGATAACTTGCTGTCAAACATAGTATGCAAATCTGTCAATCCAGCTTTTTCTCTGTCGCCTGTATTCTTTAGCAGCTTCTAACTCTTACCACTATAGTGTGTTTCTAATTGCAAAACACTGTACCTGTTGAGTGGTGCTGCGAGGAGAAAAATGGGAAAAATACATGTAATTGAGCTGATTTGAATATCCAAAAATAAGACAATTGCAAACACAGGTGCAGACTGTTTATGGACCACTAACCACCATTGGTGTCATGTGCTTATAAGGGAGGATATGCAGACATACAGACGGGGACAATTAAAGGAAAAACCTCACTAAAAGAGTGGAAAAACATATCAAACGCAGATGCTTCTGCGCACCAGGGCTCACTGAATGCTTTGGTAAGTACGAGAACAATGTGAATAAAACACTTTGGCCTTTACAGTCACCAGATCACAACCGAGTGGAACACATATTAAAGATTTTGGACCAAGCATCTCGTCCTCCATCACCTATAACATCTTATGATATAATATAAACTTTTATCTTC
Source organism: Nannoperca australis (assembly GCA_036023655.1). Classification (NCBI taxonomy): domain Eukaryota; kingdom Metazoa; phylum Chordata; class Actinopteri; order Centrarchiformes; family Percichthyidae; genus Nannoperca; species Nannoperca australis. Next base: position 18,219 of record JAVQJD010104215.1, read on the forward strand.
AAGTCTATTTAGTGATCTATTTGTTATGTCTGGCTATGTTTGTTTTTCTTTCGATCTGCTCCCTTCAATAGAGTTCCACACACTTGGCAAGGAGCACTGAAGCTATTCTGGAGGCTTGTGATGGCCTGACTCCATACCAAGACACTTCATGTGGTTTTTTTCTTTAAATTGTCACCCATCTGTATGTTTGCAGACTGTGTCCTTTTTAGGGCTTTGGTATAATGAAGAGGGCACAATTAGCCTGACGGTGTGACGTGGTTTGAGAGCTATGGCTGACAGGCCTACCTAGCCTTCCCACTGAGCAACCTTTTATAAAATCAATGCCACCACTAAACACAACTCTCCCCTGTGGAGCTGGGCCCTGTTACAGCCTCCTTCCCCTTCTAGTGTGGGGAGGAAAAGAGAGACAAACAGATAAACTACTATTATGAAGTGACAACAGTACAGTCAGGAATAAAAAAGAACAAGAAAAAAAGAAACAAATCTTTTATTGAAACAAGAACCCCTGCATTTAAACTTCACTTTTTTCAGCCAATTATATTTTGTTTTTCTCTACAGAAACATAGCGCTCTCTGTGAAAATCATTGTTATTGGCTTGATTGGTTGTCGATGGGTGACACAGAAAAAGGTTTTGGATGCTTTGTACACATACTAGAACAGGATCTTAACAGTGAGTCGACCACTGAAGAAAACATTTGTTCACATTATTTCTGCTCAGATTTCTAAATGGTTCTCCCTGGAAAATACTGCCAGAGGTAAATATCATCACAACGTGAACACAAAAAGAGTGTGAGGAAGCAGTGTAGAAAGGGGAAGAAAAACATGTAGTTAGTAGAGTAAATATACTTTAATCGTATTGTCTTGTCTTTTTGTCTTGCACCTCAAGGAAGGAGCTTTCATAGACGGTTCTCTGAGCACATATTTAGAGTAGTGATGGCACAACCGGTTCATTTTTGTGACTTTGCTACATAAATCTTGCTACTCTTTTTTTGAGTCATTCATTAATTTCTTCTATGTGTGTGTGTGTGTGTGTGTGTTGGGGGTGGGGGTGACAGGTATGTTGCTTGGCCTGCTACAACCACTCCATAGCATCATCACTGCACTCATTTGGCAGTCTGTTCCTCTAATTTGCATCAGATTACATGCCCAAAGAGGCAAACTCTCCGTAATGGGTAGAATCATCCTCTGCAGGTGGCAGGGGAAGAAATCGTGAGGTGGGGACACAAAACCTGCCTTCTCAAATACTCACTCGTCATTGGCTGATTGCTACTCTGATGACATCCATTTGTGCTCAGAGGAATCATTTTCAACTGCTCAATCACTCTTCAGCATCCTTCTATGATTGTGCATACTACATCTGCATTCTAATTGTCACTTACAGTACTGAGTGTGAGTTACAATGTGTGTTTGGTAGGTGATTTTAACTAGACTAAATGCAGCCCACCTTTTATCTATGCGTGCAGGGGTGGGTTGTGAGTTGATGGTGGTATTGAGCAGAACAATCTATATCAGTCATTAAAATGCAAATGAGTTTACCAAGTCTAGCTTTGATGCTGCACTAATAACAAGCAGTGGGGAACAATCATGAATCAAACTTGTGTAGCAACCTATTGAACGCACGCCGACGCCATGTAATGAAACAAGAGCAGTTTCGACAGTCAATACAAAATCCTGTCATTATCTGAGAACGTGCAACAGAAAATCAAGCAGCAAGAAATGACATTGGCACAATTCCAAAACTGCATTTCAAAAGAAACCTAGATTCCATGCCCTAAATTAAAAACTATTGCAAGTGAGACAAATAGGAAATACTAGCGCGCTCTGTAAATAAACATGGCTGAAAGCACAGCACCTGTTTATGCATTGTAATCCAAAGCAGCTGGATAGACTTTGCACTTAGCACCATGCAGGGTCACCTGCTGACTGCGTCAAGTAAGTTAACCAGGTTATCTCTTTAACAGGTTTCTTATATGAATACTTATGTAATTCAAGACTTTCCCTCTAACCCAGTGGTTCCCACCTGTTATTGGCTTGTGACCGCTTAAAATGAAACAGAGTCTAATTGTGACCCTTCATCACAGGTTGCATATGTATATGAGCTGCTCACAGCTCATCTAAAGGCTAACTTTTGCTTCTCAAATTGTTTGATTTGGTCATTTTTAGCCTGAATTTGTTTGAAAATGTAAAATTATGCAGCATGTTCGAGAAAGAAAAACAGCTTGTTTCCAATGTCAGATTCAAACATCTAACTATCACTCACGTGATTTATCTTGCATCCCCTTGTGGGGTCCTGACCCCTTGGGGAACCATTGCTCTATTGTGCTGTAAGAAAAACGTAAGACATACCAAGGTACAGCAAAGCTTTGAAGGATATCAAGTGTCTCTAATATAAAATGCTGTTACGATGGACTGAAAAATAACGTCAATCTTAGGGAAAATACCTTAATTCATCTGTGATCTCTTATTAAGCACCTAATTGACCGTGACGTCTCCCTTCCCCTATTGGCTGGTGATCTGTTGATAACTATCAAGCAACACACCCGACCTAAATAAATAAACTCCAGATGAGCACAGAACAGCAAAGAAGGTTTGGTCCCTCCCTCTGCACAGGGCCAATTAGAGAAACCGATGTTTAGATGAGACAGCAGCCACATCAAACAAAAGGAATTAAAGCTATAAAAAAAAACGATGCAGCAGAGTGAGAAACCTTGGGATGGAGCTTTTAGATTTCATAATTGTTAGCGAGACAGGGTGTAAAATACATTATGATCATTGCATTATTATGATGTAGGGACATCATGTACTGTACTTCTTGATATTGGTCGGGTTAGTACTGTAGCCAATGAGTTAATATGTAACCCTGCCCTCCTGCAACTACGTCCTCAGGCTTTTAGTTTAGCAATAAATTACTTTTTAGCCCAGAGGCATAACGGTCACTCTTTAATAACAGCATAACTATAAGATGGTAAGTAAGCACCATAAACATGTTGAACTAAAATCATGGGGGGAAAAAACTAAACTTAGCACTGCTAATTACTAAGAATTGACATGAGGGATTTCTCACTTGTGTGGAAAAGAAATGAAGGGCTCCAAAAATCTAGTGGATGCCCTGGGACTCTGTGTGGCAATACAAAGCCATTTGGGGCTCTGTTCAGAATATCCACTCACTTACAATCTCTTCCTTTTGGAATCCTGAAAAGAGTTAGCAACCCACTTTCGAGCTTAGCCAATCTGAGAGAAAGGGATAAAGAGAAGAAAGGATATGGGTGACATGAGAGAGTGAGGCCACGGATGTAATAGATGGGTGAGGGAGACAGAGAGAGTAAGTGAGAGAGAGAGGGGGGGGGGGGGTATCATCTTTTGCAAATCGTATCATCTCTGTGAAAGCGGACAGAAAGATAGAGATGAGCATTATTACTAATCCACAATCCGCACCTTGAAAAGAAGTCTAACTTTCATTTGCTTCTGAGAAGCTCCCTCTTGTGATCTCTGTGGATGACAAAAGCACTCAATGGACAGATTACATAGTGTATTTGCTGTCCTACAGTATGCAGTACATCTCCAGTACAGAATATCTACTTCTTGATTGTACTGAACCCAGTTTGTGTAATTTCATGAATGTTCTTAAATACCACAGATTTGTAAAAAATAAAAACATACATTATTTTACATAAAGTCGTAGCAATCGGTAGACTGTGAAATTAAAACTAATCTCAGAAAGGATTATTATGTCTGATCAGCCTTGCATCAGGGAGAATACTTGATACTGTTCTGTTTCAGATCAAATCTAATAAGCTTAAAGGTAAGTATAGGGCTTAGTATTCATTTGTGGATAGAGAAGCCCATTCTGTACATAGTTCACTTGTAATATGATAAGGAGATATTGTTGGGGGATTAGGTTATCTCCCTGGAGATCTATTAGTGGATAAATCCTACTTGCTGTCTTATGAATCATTAACTTACTGGTTACAATCTGATCTGCACATGCTCTCCGTCAACTACCAACACAATGACCATACATACACACGAAAGCAAAGCTTCACATACACACTATGATTAAAACCCTTATCCTTTAAGGTGGGAAGATGCATTTTCAAGACATAACTTAACAATGGAAACCCAACATACAGTGCCAAAGTGGTACACTGAAAGGTCACTTAGGGTGTCATTCAGCTTCAGTGAAAAAAAAAGATTTATTTTGATATATGAACAGTGAATTGTCAACCTGTGTCCACAGAACGGCAGGGTGTGATATTAACTAGAAAGTAAGGGAACAGACGCCACACTGACTGTAAATCCTGCAATAATGGCTAAAGTGACATTAAATAACACAGGGACTAATCTTCTAGGGGAATACAGTTTCAGTTAAACTGGCTCCAGCAGAGTGCTTTTTCACTATTAGCACAATAACCAAAATGGAGGGCTTTAACAGGATGGAAATGGAGAAGCAATCTGTAGAATCATTCTGAGAAGACTGCCACAAAGTCTAATGCCATTATTAACACATTGGGACTATCACTAGCCTGACCCTATCATTACAAATTCAGCTCAGACAACATCCTGTACCACAGTGACTACTGTGGTATTTAGTCAGAAAAAAAAGAAAACAAACTGAACAGTGTTCCTCGACAAAGCCGAAGGGTTGGATGGGTGAAATTCAATCCCCTTTTTTCTACCTCTTAGGAATCTATTAGAGGCCAATAAGGATGCTGAAGGGAGAAGGTTTGAGATATTTCAGGTCAGCCTTGGAGGTTAATTGTTGAGCCGTCTGTCTGGTCAGTGAGGAGATCACTGTGTGAAACCAATCCTGAAGGCAGGGGATGAACGAGATTAGAGCAGTTGATGGGAGAGGCAGAGGTAGAGAGATTGAAAGAGAGAGAGAAAGAGGAGGGAAACATGAACCCATAGACCTCAAATCAACACTTTCAAAAGGCTGCCAATGCTAAGTGGGTTTAGACATACACTTAATGTGCTTGAGAGTGGTTCTGTGTAGCCAACAAGGCCGTGGAGGCTAGCTCTACTTACATTTAAAGTACAGGGTGTGGTTTAACCTTTGTGTCAAGTAGAGATAGAAAATAAATGTTAATAGTATCAAAAATAACTACTATACCTACTACAAGATGAAAAACACACACATGCACATGTACCCAGGCGCACACACACGACAACCCGCACCACCCACTCTCTCCCCTCACTGAGGTGATTAAAGAGAATCTGCTGAACAGAGGAGACAAACTGATTACAGTCCAGCTTAATCACATCCACGGAAACCTCAACGAACGGCCATTTGGCTATTGCTAATCCTTTTCTTTTTCAGGTTACCATTTTAGAAAAGACTAAACTAAAACAGACATAAATATAAAAAGAACAAGATACAACAAGGTTGGCAATGACGAATTGTTTACTTTGTAATGATGAAGGTCAAATTAAAATGTAAAATGAAGGGATGTAAAATGTGGAGGGGTGATGATAAATATTTGGCTGTCGGTTCAGATGCACAGTGAAAAGACATGGCCCTCCTGTGGGCATCGCTCCACATCTCTGTGGCTGCCTCCATGCCAGTCCCATTTCACAACTTGTTCTACGTCTGTGACACATAAACAGACCCACACCCGTATGTACACGCTCTCACATATACATGAATGCACCGAGGCACTTTTCTCTCAGACACTCACACATACAGACTGTCCCTCATCACCTTGCTCAGAGATGAATGAGTTCGCCACTGTCCTCAATCATTTTAATCACTTCAATGGAAAATGCCCCATTCACGGCTATCATTTTGTACTGCCTTGCAGCTATCTCATGTATACACATTCCTACGCTCCCTAAAACACCCCCACCCCCTTGAAACAAACATACACGCAAACACAATGAAGTCACTCTCTGATAGTACAAACTCCCGTGATACTACAGCACTGCACAACCCCCTCTATCATCTTACCTGGCTAATATCTAGATGCTAGGCATGACAATTATTACTTTACAAACATGAATTATTATACATATACACACACCTTTAAAAGTATAAAGTCAGTTACTTCAGTGGCTAATTGAAAATCAGCATCACACACATGAACAAGTACAACATAATTTACAAGAGCAATACTCAAATATAAAAGCAGGACTCTTTTCTTCATTGTCATATTGTTCAGTCAAAGCCTGAACAAAAAAAAAAAGCTAGCTAATAACCCCAAACACAGTGTTCCTGACAACTTCCTATAACATTTTGTATAAAAATTTCAATGTTATAAAAAGCAACACTCTAAGTCCTGTAATTAATATGTATGATGTTAATATTGCTGTTAGGCTTTAACTAGGGTTGACCTGAATGTTTCAAATCACAGAAGCTTCATTTGTAGCCATGGCAATGCTAAAATAAGAATAATTCCATTTATTTTTTATGTTTAAAAAAAAAAGTACGGTCTGGTCTCTATGGCATGCACAAAAATGGGGAAGGTGGTACAATCCATTATTGTTGCTGGATAAATGTAAATGGAGATTTGTTACTTCATGAGCAGTGCTGGAGCCTTCTGAGTAGGATGTTGCTCTGCTCTCTAGGTTTTGGCATGTGAGTTTGTACACTGCTAAAGGAGACAGCCACAATGGGCATTAGTGTTCTTTAGTGTGCTGCTTGTTGTTTGTGGGCTATTTGTTACTTAACTGTCACAAATTAGATAAATGCTACTTTTCATGGGACAAACATCTTTCGGTTCCTAAAATGCAAAAGTGAATCACGCAATGAGACCTCTGAAGATCATTAATATGATATTCAGATGGTCCTAACTATGGTTACTTGGAAAAACACACATCACTAAAGGACAAAGTTGAGATGCTGAAAGAACATCTTTGCAGCCAAGTCGCAGGTGTGTTTCCACACACACTCAAGAACTTATTTAACATTAAACGTAATTGGACTGTTTTAGACTTATTTGAGCAACAGAAAAAACATAATAACTGTAGGTATTTTGAATTGTAAGATTTAAAGGCAAAAAAAAATCTGATAATATAGTTTTTTTACGGAAAGAAAAAAAAGACAATGTGCTCTAAGGGGGTAAAATCTGAATAAAAGGAATTTATTTCTCAGTGTATTCAGCACCTCATGTTAGCTATCCACATTTTATTGAGTCATTTGATTTATCATTATCAAAAATACGACTTAATGCATGTTTATGCAAATTCCCGCAATGCGAACTGATGAGAGTGATATTTTTAGAGGCTACAGAGTGATGGTGAGGGTTAATCAGGTAGTTCAAAGGTTCAAGTGGGCGATTACAAGCTTTTTTCAAGCAGACAGCGGCATAATAATTCTGTGCATGATTTAATCAATGATGAGATACAAAAACTAAGAGTATATGGGTGCTGTAACTGTAGGTAGTGTTCCTGAATACATTAATGAACATTCCTTGAAAAATACATACTTACACTATGAAGGGTTACAAAAACCGTCTTTAGAAGTCTGTTTTTTTATATAAAAACTGTAGGAGATGGGCAATGGAGCACATGCAAATAGAATTATATTTCAGATGGAGCATCATGACCTTGCTCATAGAGGTTACAGAATATGACCACAGGATCAAACAAGCCTGAGGCATCATAAGCCCTGCTGTACTATCCATCACAAACATGCCTCAAGAGCACATTCAGTCCACAGAGTATATAAAAACTGCAGTCAGTCATTTAAATTGCTGAAGTTATTCATTATTTTTCTACACAGTAGTTAGAACCAATGTGGAAACCGTTCCAATCTTCAATCTCAATTCTTCATCAATCTTTTTTTCACTTTTCAATCACAATGATCTGCGCCATGATCTGCTCCACTGTTCTGGGGATCTTGTCTGACTGCATTTTTACAAAACAACATGCACATCTCCAGTAGGTTGGTGCTTTGATGATGGCAACCATACGGTGTTGCTGTGCAACAACACCTCATCACCATTTAGCTGTGGCACCACCCAACTGACGTGTCCCTCCAGTTAACGCCTGTTCCTACCTACACCTCTGGATGTGTGTTTTTACACTTGTGCCTGCTCTGTGACGCCATGACACGGTTGGACCGAAATGTGCTTGAATCTGTATCACAGTTGGCACACATTGTCAGTGTGTTAAAACATCTCTGCATGGTGTGCTTGTAAGAAAGGAGGTGTGTACGTGAAAAAATTAATGTGGAAAAAAACAATTTTGACAAACAATTTCATTATCACAAAGCAGTGTAGAGTTGTGAAGTGGGAGGAGCCGCTGGGTCCAGTAAATTAGCATTTCAAAGCTTTCTTTACACAAAAACATCAACATTCTTCAATATAGTCAGTGCATTAAGTGCAGTAGAAAAACAGGACTAAGACAACGCTATAGTTTTATGTTATGGCCATCCGTTATACATATTGTGAATTTATTTCTGAGAAGTCATGTTTTTTCCATCAGTTCCGTGAGCTGGCTCTAGATGCTACAGTACCCGTCAACCTCAGATGCTGTTGCCATGGAAAAGATTCTAGCCAGGGGTGAAAATCAGAGTTGTAACTTATTCAGATATTTTCTTTGTTGCTGCTATTGGGAACACAACAGTAGACCATAGTTTCTGAATTCATCTAATATTGATGCAAGTGAATGGATTTAAGCTGTATTATAATAATAATAATTAGCTTCAGTGTACTTTTAGCAGCACTTACAGTGAAACAGAATATTAAGCTCGGCGGCTTGATGTCCTATCTTAATACTTCATGGGAGATGAACTAGACTCCTCTACTTTTATACACAGACTTGTACCTTTGACTTATTATTAAATAACTACTGTAGATATTATCTAATGGTATTGCTTATCTTTTTACTGAAGATCGACCTGCCCATCCTTACCACAGATATGCTCCAACTGCAAGACTTTTATGATAAACTAAGTTAAGTAACTTTGCTGTATGTTTATGTTATGTTATGCAATTTATGCGATGGTCTAAGAAAAGAGAAAAATACACACAGAAATGCACTTTCTTCAACTGTAGTCACTTTGGATGTGTTTTTCAAAGGAAAATAAAATGAAACCATTATACTACAAGTATAACCATTATTTGGTAAGTAGAGGGGAGTCAATATTTTTTGCAAAACACATTTCTGGTTTTCATACAGAAAGCCTGTATGAAATCATAAAAGTCACTTTGATATTTAAGAGTACTCATGTCTGGAAAGATTTTGGATAAAAAGAAAATTCTACTTGTGAATTATGAAGTAATTTTGTATGTGCAAAAAAGGGAGTTTTTGGTTGTTGTTTTTTTGCAAAGAAATGTGTAGTGTGATAAAGAGCCTGATGGTGAATAATTTTTACATCTTTCATTGAGAAAGATTTCACCTCAACTAAAGTGTGTGGGTCACTGTTGAGACTCAAAGAAGACATTTCCCAAAACATAATTTTATCAGCATGACCTCCGGATCATAAAACATGACCCACCAGGACTCAGGGATGATATTAAGGGAAAGCTAAGTGACAATTGCCAAATTTACAACAGGCCTGTAGTAAACTAGCCTACAACTCCCACATTCCAGGATATGGGCTGAAGATCCAACACTCTGAACTCTTAACACAAGAACAAAGGAACTGACTTTGAATTAAATGTATATTAATGAAAATGCTATGTTTAACTAACCCTCTGAAAGGTACTGAAGTCTAACATGTTTAACATGCTGAATTTAATGAAGGTAAAACAGAAACTGAACCAACAGGAATGGATTACACCTATCCCCACTAATCCAGATAAAGATGTGATGTCTTGTCTTGTTTAATAGCTAATGACACAGGAAATGTGAATATCCACTTAAATAACAAGTACATTGATCATAGCTTGAAATTAAACAAGGTTTAAGCTTAAATGCGTGATACAGTCTCTGAGTGCAGATGTGTCTGTGTGGGGGTTAGTCCTTCTGCATCTCCCCTCTCCTCTTCTACATTCCTTTAGCAGAGATCAAAAGACGACCTGTAGAGATTCTAGTTTACTTATTTAATTTGCTATATCTATGGAGATACATATAGAGATCTATGTGTATGGGTTAAGTTTATGTGTCACTGAGTTGTTAAAAGATTTCCCAATTGTGACACACAACTTTGTAGACCATAAGAGACCTCTCTGTGAAATGAATCCTAGTTTATACCGGGTTTACTGTGATTCACTCATTACTTTGCTGTACATATAGGCACGCATATGAACATATATACAGACATTCATGGTAAATATGTTTGTGTGTTGTAATAATAACGTGTATAATTGCCATATAAAGCAGGTTTTACACTGTCTATGACTGTATAAGGTGTTTGGTATGGTTCTGCAGCAGAGAATGCCACACTGTTAAATATAGAAGCATTAGACATGAGATAAACTTTTATTACCTAAATTAATTATTTAGAAAGAAATTGGAACAAAGAAATTACTTGAGATAGAATAGAGCTAGGGTGGGTGGAGTAAAGTTTCACACCGTTGACATCGGACATCGCCGGCCCTTTTACAGAAGACTACAAAGCAAGAAGACACCCTAAGATCACTGTTGCTCTTGTGCCCTCCTCTCTTACACTTGCTCTCTGCTGTTATCTCTTGACTCTTACAACCCTATGATTGACTGATCTGCCTCATCCCGGGCAAGCGGGCCATGGCCGGTTCGTCCAGAGACCTGTGCTTGGCTCTGGCCATCTGAAGTACCAGTTGAAACTTAACTTTTCCTGTGGTATTGGGGTTGATGCTATAGATTACATAAAGTAATTTAGTGTTAGATCAACAATATGATCTTCCTTAAATATAATCATGATGGGGAATCGTAAAGTACTTCAATTTGCTGCCTAATAACCTCTCAGCTTCTGAACGATGCATTCAGGTGATTTCACTGGTCAAATACTAAGTTTTATTATTCACTGCATCATCTGGTATAGAATGGTCCTCTATTTGTGCATTAATTGTCTGTTGGGTATTCATAATCACAGTCATGAATGTATCAATTGTTCATCGCTGTATTCACTGGATTTATAGTTGTGTGTGAAGTTAGTAGTTTAATAAACCTTAACTTATAATAACCTTGATTACTCTGTGGTTTGTGTGTATTTAATATTAAGGTCACTGTACACTAGTCAAGAACTCTATAGCAACCGTTAGACTGAGACTGAATCAATTCATTTTCCATCTTTAACCTTTTTTCAAGAGTGGTGCCCCGAGTTGAATTAAATGTTAGTTATTTTATATAAATATTGATTATTTCTGATGGCCAAAGTTGAGTCATATTTGTACTTTAATTTGTATACATGTGTATTAAGGCCCATGTATTTGGTGCTGCTGTGTAAGACTAATGCCGCTACAAATGTATGTTCTTATTACCTGCACAGGTACCCTTGAAAGTTGTGGCACAGAAAAAAGAAAAAAGAAAGAAAGCAGAGCAAACCAGAGAGAGATATATGGTCTATGGTTATGTTCTTAAGTCAGGATGGAAAGCTGCAAGGCGTCAAGGCAAAAAGCCCAGGGATCAAGCATAAGTCTTCATCCCAGAAAGGGATGAAGGTCAGGGATCCAAGGTCAGCAGATGTGTCTAACACATCCCTGTTGCTGTCAAATGACAGGGCTTAGACCAAGCAACAGTATACAGTCTGTGTGTGTGTGAGAGAGAGACAGTGAGAAAAGAGAGAAAATAGAAAGAGGGAAAAATGGATTACAAACATTTATTGTACTATTCCATTTGTTTTTTTATATCAGTGCTATTGCGGCTAACAACAACGTGTTAAATGCCTATCTCTGTCTGCCACTGCAAGTGTCAGTGCACCAGCCAGAGGTCTCTCTTCACAGCAAACTGGCTCATCTCATGTAATCATGTTCATGGAGGAACAATCAAAACAAACACCAGCACTTCTGGAGGTCACTCTATATATTCATGCTGCTAAATGGAGGTTAATTGTCAATAAAAACCCACAAAGGCATGACTGTTGTTTTGCTTTGCAGTACATTAGTCCTGTTTGTGAAAGCTATAAAGATAGTAGCAACAACTCCTATTGTGGGTTACATCTGTGCCAAGTCAGTTACAGTAGTCTATACCATAAAGATACATGAAGGCACAAAAATGGATGAACAGATGAAACAGAGAAGCAATATGCTTCTATGCTGCTTGCTTTGCCTGTGATTGCCCTAAACCTAGTGAGCTGCATAGAGACTATGAGCACTGGTTGGTTAAAGGTTATTGCCTGGGTATATTTATTGACCTGTATTAAGTAATCATTGCTTACCATGAAAAACAAGGAAATTACTATCCTTGTTATCTTTCACATAAAGTTCATACATTGCTCATATACCATGCCACTTTTTGACAACATAAGAAGAAATAGACAACATATCTATTCCAATTAAGATTTCAGAGATGGTTTTCAGTATTGGGGGGGGGGGCTATTTTTAATCCAACAAAATTATCAAGGTCTCTTGAGTAGAAAATCAGCAGTACCAGTATTTTCATGAATGCTTGAATGAAGAGAGGGAGTATGGAGTTACAAGCCTCTCAGCAAATGTCATCAGCAAAGAATATCCTCTAAAAGCAGCAATTCAATAGTGTGTTTTGACAATTCTGTCTCGGCCTTGACTGGCAGAGAATGCCAGCCAATCCACATTTGAAATGCGACAAGGAAAAACAAAGCCTGTCAGAATGAGTTGGAGAGATGTCTACTGAGAGCCACATGTGGTGAGAAACAGAGTTGGGGGGTGGGGGGTTGGAGAGAGAGAGAGAAAGGGAGAGACAGAGAGAGAGAAAACTGTTCCTTCTCTACATGACTCTGTTCCTGAGACACAAGTCATGCTGCTCCCTCCACAGTGGGTGACTCTGACAGGATACTGTCTGTGCAGCATTCCCCCTCTGTGTGATTGATGAGCCTCATTTTGCCAATTAATGGAGAATCCCCTGTTGACTACCATCAGATTGCCGTTTGTAACTGTTAGTGTTTCTGACTGTCACAAATTCATTTTAATTAGAGATCTCTTTCTCCTCTGACTTTTCTATTGTGCCTCAAATTTGCAGAGCTGAGTGTGCATTGACATGTCAAGGAAACGGCCCACTGAGTTATTTGCCGTCATTAATTTATTCACAAAGTGCATGCCTTAAACTGATAAATGTTGACCATATACCGTATCTTATAATCAATTAGCAAATGTGAGGCAATTAGTGCACTTTATTTGCATAATGAAGCACCTAATTGCTCCAAAGCATGAAATTGCAGTCAATACGTTTGCCTAATCGCTTGTGGGGCCACGTATAGGAGCGGGCTCTAGAAGAGATGGCTCGCAGTCATGCAGACACAGTGATCCATGGGTCTCGTCAGGGCGAGGAAGGATGGCCACCACGGAGCAAAGTTAGAAATCAAGCAGAGAGCCAAGCAGCAAACAGCAGAACATCATCGTATTCCCCCGACAGCATCAGCAAGAAGATAATAACATCACTATGTAGAAAGGAGAGGAAGTGTTATGGCATTAGTTTGATTTACATTTTAGAGAGGCTTTCAACTGGCACACACAGCAACTTCAGCTAATCACGCCTTTTCATCAAGGAGTTTTCCCCATCCTTTTGGGTGCTGTCCCACAGCACTAATTTGCAATAAGGAACAACAAATGGTGCTATTAGGTAATATACTGGTCAGCAGTGGAATAAATGTCCACCATTGTATAAAAGTCTGCTCTGTACACTCTACTACCATTAAGAACATGTCACCCAGATCATTTTACAATTATCTTTTGCTAAGGAAGCTGTAATATTACTATTAGTAATTACAGAAATTGTATGAATGGATAACACAGACGCCTATCAAGAACATGAAAACATTATTTCTAAGTGCCATTTTGTCTACATGTATTTTCTGGCGTGGCAACCTGTGTCATTTAACTCCAACTATCTTCTATTGTGGATTCACATGCTGAAAAACACCGTAAACCCTCAGTGGCTCATATTTACTAGACAAATGACTCTAGTCACGTTTCCCTTCCACTTGCATTTGATAGAATAATTTGCCAACAACGGGCTTGCCATTCAACTGAGTCTCAGGGATTTCATTAAAACATCAAATGAAAGTGAAATCATGAGCCATGACGGTGGAGAGTGGGGATGGCTAAGCAGAGAAGCGTGGCTGGTGTCTACTGCAGGATTAGAGCTCAGCAACAAGTGCTCAAGGGGGGCTTTGCATCAAACCCAGGAGCCCATGACAAATGAGGGCATCTGGGCCTCTGTCTATTACCCTGAACTAAGCTCAGGCCTTTTGGGGAACTAATGAGGTGCAGATTGCTGCTGCCACTGGGTCCTTAGCCTGACTTTCTGTAGATCAGAAATATTCAGTGGAGACCTGGGCCAAGCCATACAGCAGCTGAGCAACACATGGAGACATGAAGATAAAACAGATTAACTAAACAAATACTTTTGTTTTCAGAACTCTAAAGCTTGTTGCATTCATTGGCTCGTCTTCTTAATCATATACAGTTTAAGTACTGCACTACTTATGCCTGCAGGGACGCTGGAAATAAGGGGTGCTTCCTGTATATTTTCTGTGTATCTGATGCACAGACTCAGAGCACTTGGTTTGGCGTGGAAGATTATGAATATTAGTGACCGGAAATGGTGGGTTATGTATCATTACTGTGCTTCACCAAGTCTCAAAAAGAATCAGTGTTTCTGTCACAAATCTGGTAGTGTGACATGCTTCGAATGAGAGCAAGAGGACGTCTCTGTGGTGTGGAATTTTGGAGTGCGGCTTCAATTAAATCTGTTATTATTGTTTTCGGTTGCTCTGTGTGTGTGAGTGAGTGTGTTAAAGCCAGAGAGATAGTTAGTCGTTAATGTTTTCGGTTGTTTGTGTGTGTATACAGTTCAGGTGCCTTGTTCTATTGCTACCCGTACATCTTGGCTGTAGCTCAGGCAATACTAAATTGTCTTCTGATTAGAAATAAACCTGCAATCCGTGTGTGATCTGTCCATAGCCAAATATGGTTTATGCTTATGTTTTGAAATACAGCATGTTGGTTTGCTGTCTGTTGTAGCGTAAAATGTTCTAAAGCTGGTGCAAAGTTGGCCAGTTAAATTAATACAAAAAAAACCAGTATGATGTCATGATAGACTTTCTCTCAGCACCCCCAACTCTGAATGACTTCTAGCGTCCTGTATATCAACCATATACAAAAAGCATAAGAATGTATACAGTAGGTGTGTAAGAAAGCATTTACCATTGCAGGGGAGCAGCCCTAAATTGCAACCAGACACAGTAGATCCCAAAGGACAACCTCCAAGGCTGGCAGGGCATGGAGGCTTTATCAGTGGACTATGATAGTTGTTCACTCAGGAGCAAAGGGGTAGATCCAGTGTACATCATGGGTGTACCTCCTATGCTCCAACGCCACACCCCATCCTGCCCTTGGGAGCTACAGTCTAGGCAGCCTGTCAGCAAGCGTACTCTACTGGTTAATGGAGCTGCCACATCAGAGCGAGTGTCACCGCCTAACAAGATACTGATTGGAGAACTTCTAGGGAATTCACTCATATGACCAGAGGGCACAGAGATGGTCTTCTGTCTGTAAGTGAACACGACGAACGACAGACAAGGCAATTGGCTACATGATTTTTTTTTTGTTTGCAGAAAGAAGTACATGTGTATTCTGTGAAATGTATCGCTTGATTTTTTTGGCTTCATCAGAATTTAATATATTGCTGACATGTCTCATGTGGTTTAGATTTTAATCTGAGAGGCAGAGCTGTCTGAGCCACATTCAAAGATTAGTATGCACAACTGTAGTTTGAATATGGAAAACGGAGAGGCATCAAGTGCTGAAACTGTGATACAATATATTTTTTCATATTCTTGCCTTTGAGAGTCATGAGGTTAAAAAGCCACATGTTCAAATCTATACATAATGTATGTTCACAGAATCAATTGATTTAGTTCTAAATGAATTGGTATATGGATATTTTAATTAATTGTGTTGAAATTCAGCTGAAAATCATTGTCAACTGAAATCATAAATCAAATAAACGACGATTTAATAATCGATCAAAAGTAATTTATAAGAAAAAAAAGACAAATATTAGCCTTCTCAAATGTGAGGATTTGCTCGTCTTTCCTTGTCTTACATTATTTAATTGGATTTAATTTGTTTTAACGTTACTGTCATTGCACACAGTACCAATACAATGAAATGCAGCTTAGTAACCAGACAGATGCTGAACTGCATAACCAGTGCATTCAGATACATATTTAATATAAATGAATGTACAGAATGAACAATGAGTTTTAAATTATAGTTTGTTTTTGGACTGTTGGTCAGACACAGAAAGAAATTCAAAGGCACACTCTGAAGTTCTCAGAAATTGAGGTGAGGACTTTGAATTATCTTCAGGTGTTTTATAGATCAAACAATGAATCAAACGATCAAACAATTGTTTAAAAAAAATCAACAATGGAAATCATCATCATCATCATCATCATCATCATCATCATATGTGCATTATTAGAACAGCAATTTAAAAAGAAGTGATTTGGACTGTATACTGCAATGGGACAGGGAGGGTGTTGAATCTTGGCAGAGCAGAATGAGAGCAGTACTGTATAATAGTATGACAGGATAAACTATAGGTACAGTGGGTTGTGCTAAAGAGCTATAAATACAAATGTTAGTCATAGCCGTTGTACTTTCTAAAGGCAATTTAATTGACTCATTCTGCAACAATGCCAGTTTATGCCTTACTTAAGGTAATTGAAACTATATAAATGTGGTGCATTTTATATTTGTCATGAAAGGTAGTAAGACATCAATAAGACATCAATGAGCAAATAACGATAACGATTGGTAAGACAGCAACATAATCACTTTTTTTATTTACATTTTGTGCTTTTTCTTAGCAATAATCATAAATAGACTTACAACTATAATTTAACTGTTTTTTCAGACCACACCTATTAAAATGTTTTAATTAAAATCTTAGTATTTCCTGTGACATTCAGAATGCAACATGAAAGATGATATTTGTTCTCGTGATTGCAATTTTCTGTTGCTTTCTCTAAGTCTGGATATTAACATTGATGTGCGAGACACAGAAACAGAACTCAGGCAATGAAAGAGTCTGTTTTAAGCATCTCTACTTATTTACACTGGTTTCCATTGAATTTTGGATAATTAAAAGGCTCCATGGTTTATGTGTGCTTCAGTTAATTGGCCACACAGTTTACAGTGAATTTCATTAGCGAAGGAAAACACTCGGGTTGGGGGGGTGGGGGTGGGGGGTGCTTGAAGGAAGGTGGTGATTAAGAGAGAGAGCTTATAGCTTGTGTGTGTGTGTTTGTGGTGTTTGTGTGTTTTGGCTTTAAAATTATAAGAAGCTGCTGAAAATTCCACAAGCATCTTTTAACCCAGTTTTCTTATATACAAACATGCAGAAATAAACATAATGATTCTGTAAATAATCTGACTTACTTCCCATTCAAACACATAAAGGTGTACTAAAGTGGGATAACTTCTCCAAACAACACTGTGCTTCTCCAGACAAAACAAGCATTTAACAGGGAATGTTTCTGCAGTTTAAACTCAGCAGCCAGCTAAATAGAACAATTGCTTTACTAACAACCATTCATTTAACCTTAAGTGCCTGGTGCCAATACAGAAGAATGCTGTGTTCACATGTACACAAACCTAGCCTGAAGCCAACAGAGTCTCAAACTGTTGCTGTTTCACAAAGGCCAATGATAAATAAATTGTACTGAACGTCTTCCTTTGAAGTGTGAACTAAATCAGGACAAAGTCTCTGAGAACAAAAAAGTTGGTACCTGTATAAACGCATCTGTCAATTTTTACCACAAAGGTGGTGGTACAACCTCGGGGCTGGTGTCTGGGCTGACCCTGTGTAGGCAGACAAGGCTGGTGTGAGAAACTGGCACTGTTAGGTGTGTGGGCTTCGTAGGATCTCAGGACTTGAGGCTTCCTATTCATCAACAGGTATCAATAACAACTATAGATCTGTATTGCTGCTCGACAGCTGCTTCTTCATGTTGGCAGGAAATCATGCGAGGCGTCAAATATCTCCAGTAATTAAGCAGGATACTTCCAAGAAATTCTCCCCCTTGGGTGAGAGGCTGGTTTCTCAAAGACAGACTTATATCTGTTGCTTACAATAGATCTAACAAATAGACTTTAGATAGATATCTAAGCTTATAGTCAATTGGACAATACTGCCCAGTCCTCGAAAATATTAAGACGGACACCTTTGCTAGGAATTCTGGGTAAATTAAGTTTTCCAACTAAAAACAAAGCCAAGAAAGAAATAAATGGTGTCAAGCCACACGGCTCCATTCACTCAGCCTTGTGGAAGAATCCAACAGCTACAAAGACATTTTACTGGGGAAACTCAATGACATATGAATATCACAACAAAGCTAGCATCCACAAATCACAATGGTTACTATTGAAAAAAACTCTAAGTTATGGTGTTAGATTGAGGGTATAGGGTGGCTAAGTTACTTGCATTAGACTATTCTGAGAGAAATATTAATACTGGCGAAATTTCTGTCCACTCAATCTAAAATATCTTAATGAAAGGGGCCCCAGAAGACAGCTCCTTGTCACTGCATGTGGGACATTGAGTGAAAATGATGGTCTCTGACTCTGGACTTCTGGGAAATAAAAGGTTAAGCTAAATATCAGTGGGCTGGGTTAAGGCACTGAGTCCAGCATGTGGAAGATGTATTGGACATGTCTAGGCACCCATGAAGGTTCAGTCCGGTCTCTCATCATCCACATCGAGCCACCTCGCTACCATTAATATTCCAGTATGCATAGTCCCGCTCTAAGCCCCCAGCTCTACTCTATCATATCCAGCAGGAACTGGAAATTAGTGTGTGTGTGTGTGTGTGTGTGTGTGTGTATGTGTGCATGTAATAGCCATAGCCTCTCTGGTGAAATAGGGCTCTCTGGGGGCTTGTGCCTCAACTCTACAGCCTTTGTGGGCTCCCATTACTTCTGACAGATAGAGATCACTAAACTGCTGAACAAACACCCCATTCAGTCATTTGCATACATTACAGTAATGGAAAGAGAAAAATGTATCAATAAAGCCAAATGAAGTACTTCCACTAAGCTCTACTTTCTTTCTTTCACTCCATACTTCTATATTTTCATTTTTTGTCCATGTTTCATAACTGCTACTGGTCTGTTGGCATGCATTTCTTCTCAAATTATTTCAATGAATGATTTCCTTTGAAAGGTAAGCACATGAGATAACTGATAAAGATGACACATTCTCACAAATTGTTTGCGCCAGAAATTTCTCAAACTTCTTAATGGGTAAAACCAAATATTTCTGAAGCCAAAACAAATTAGGAACACTAATCATGCACGGTGAAAAAAGCAATTTATTGTTGAATGTTTAATTAAAACTATGCCGCCTTGGGGTACATATTACATTTAAAATACCTTTCAGTGACCATGGCCTCCCAAAATTAATCTCATGAAAAAAAGCTGACAAGAGTCACACTAAAACAGAGGATCACCTACACATGCACTGTAAATTACTCTCTCCCTTTCTCTCTCTCTCTTGTTGTCACACACACACACACACACACACGCACACGCACACACACACACACACACACACACACACACACTGACTCATTCATCACAACGCCCAACCGTCAAGACAACAGAGCTTCACTTAACTTTTTCAGGGTTGCTCAAGCATCAAATGCATGACTTTTAGCTGTTGTTGTTCTTCCATCTGTCATGCTTCAAGGAACCAACATCCTTTTTTTGTAATCCCAGGGAAAAGTTTAAAAAGGTATGTTTGCCTTGACTCTGCTATCTTATGTGTACCAAAGGAAATGTCAACCCAAAATATACAGCACTGTATTTCATACGTCATTGTCACAACACTTACTTGTGCAACACAGATTAGAGTGCTACCTAAGCTCATTGCAAACAGTGGTACTAAAAACTTCAGCAAATCAAGCACAGCCTCTGCTTTCTATCTCTTTATCTCACTGTTTGCTCCATGTGTATGTGGTTTAATTTTCTTTCACCATGCTTGCCGGCATGAAAACAGCCCAACATCTAATATCTTAGGAGGTATAAAGTGGTAGAACATATTGACTTGGGTGACAGACTTCAGACAAGTGGGTTAAACTGAAATATACACGTATACAGATACATACACAAATGTCCTGCTGCAACAAACAGACACACAGAGTAAAATGTAATTGCATACTTCTAGTGTCCTATTATTGTACTCTGAACATCAAGACAAAAACTCCTTGGAAGGAGGAAACAACTGTGTTTTCTACTACAGGGGAAAAAATTATTGACATCAAATACAAAAACTCACTACCACATTGAAGTAAAACTTTCCTGACAGCTTGTTATTATGATTGCATTATTGTCATTTGTATGACATTTATTATACAAAGGAGATGAAATGCAGATCTAACACTCTAGGGAGTTCAGAGAGAAGAGACAAGCATGCACTTTTCATCGTTTGACTCCTTCCTGTGCCTCGATGTCTCTGCATCCCAAAAAATAGAACAGTGAAAATTATGACTAAGGAATCATAAACTATCGTAATTATGCCACTAGTAAAATCAAGAAATGGGAAATTCTACACCACTGACCATTACGACAACAACAGAGAATGAAATATAAGCTTGTCGGTGCTTTCCTATTGGTGGCTACTTTAAATAAGGCAAGAACAAAAATAGATAGCTTTCTTGCTTGCCTGCTCTGCCTCTGTCACCAGGGAGGTCTCTGCTTCAGTTTTTTTAATTACACAAATTTAAGTGCCCTTCTTTGACTGGGAGCAGATTGTTAATGTGTTAGGTGGCTATTACCCTTACACCACCCAACGCGCAAAGTCAGCCTTAATAAATCTCAGACAAAAGGAAGCAAAAACCAGGTTAAATGCTGTCTTACGTGTGAGCGCCTAGCATATGGAGACACCTACTCACTTGTTAAACTGCTCTTGAGTAATTGTTTGTTTTCTTAATAATGCTAGAGACAAACAAAGAAGACACTGCTGACTGCATTACTTTTTCTTTCCCCATGAAAGGCACCCTAGCCTTAGGGTATTGACAACAGACTTGATTTCCACCATTGATCAAACCTATACAGTGAGGACCTTTTCTCTCAGAAAGGGCATTCAAGAAAGTGCAGAGACATGGCTAATTCAATTTGGGAGCAGAGATGCTTGGGTTTAAGTGAAACACTCTGTTATCGAAACAGGAGAGGTGCCATGAGAGAAGATAGTGCATGGATGGCTGTGTGGAGAGGCTCGTGGCCGGTCAGAAGATGAAATCAGGGATAGACGATAAGTTGGTGTGAGGGGTGAGAGCCCCTATTAGAGTACCCCAGGGGACAGGCAGCGGTGGCAGAGTGCAGTAAAAATAGCCACAGGCATGATTTCACTCTTGGGACCCAGGTAGGAGTGAAGAGGGAGATCTGATCAACATCTCACAGCCAGGCAGCCAGATCCATTCCCTAAGTTCCCTTGGGTGCCACCTATCACACCAAGTGACTTAAACTGCTTACCACTGCCAGGCGGAACACAAACAGCACACTCCTTCACCACTGCTGTCGACAAAATGGTACATACAATGTCCTAATATGCTAGAATACAAATTCTAGCATTTGTTGAGAAGCAAATGTACGTATAAATAAAGAACCACAGTAAAAAGGATATCGACATCTTCTCCACAAACTTATCTTGTTGGTCATCCGTTTTGGGGAAGTTCTCGATGTCGTTCTCAAGTCTCTGAATGTGACGTTCCATGGTGCTCAAACTGCTTTTTAAGATCTCAGCAGACACTGTTGACAAAATGAAACAAAAAGATACAAAGTAAATTGATTAGCAACCACAGTCAGCTAAGACTGAAACTGAGATCATTGGGTTTCCAGTAATGGGACAAGTTGAAAAAAAAACAGATCCCCGCAAACTTTGTTGAAGTTGAAGTAAAAACCAACTATGACTGAGTTAGACTGTGTGTTGTGACATACTGACTCCTGCATAATCCATTTGTGTGGCCTAGAAAGCAAGCATGTGTAAATGTGTGTGTACAGTGTGTGCGTGGCTCATTAATCAGTCTGTAATGAGTGTTTGCAGAGTTGCTGTGGAATCCGCAGTATTCAGATCAGGCCTTTCAAGTGGAGACTTCAAACAGCAAAGCATCGTCTTAAGGGATCAGACGGGACAGGAGCATGGATGCAGTACCATGTTTAGGTTGCTGTTAAGGGTTTAGTCTTATTGACACACACACACACACTCTCTCTCTCTCTCTCTCGCACACACATACACACATATATAGGTTTTTTTAAACAACTGTCAGAAAATAAAGCTAAACATAAAATTAAAAGTTGAATTCAGAAAGTCATTCACTAAAACATGTTACTTGAAATGTTACTCATTTCACCATCAGTGAAGTCAGTTCACTGCAATATTTAGTATAGAGTACTTGACTGAAAGCCTTTGTTTTTACTCTAACATGCAATTTATTATCAATTCAAATTGCTTTTGATATTCTTTTACAACTGAACCCCTTGGCCTTTGAGGCACAAAACTGAATATGTAGACAAAAGAGCCACTGCCAAAGCCTAAGAAACTCTTTATTGGTGTGATGTGGTCTCGCTCGAATGTGGAGGAAGGTGATATGTAGGCAGACTCAGCAGACATTTTGCTTGCTTTAAAGTGAAGGTTTATTTACAGTACTCTCCATAATACAGGACAACCCCCCCATAAAAATGACTGAAAGAACTAACTCATAACAAATCAAACTATGGCCTCACCTCTCCCTCCTCAAGAAGCAGCAACCAAACTGAATATATAGGATCTTCAATTTCCACCTAGAGTGCTGCGGCCAGTACCACAACCCCACAGGTCGACCACCCACAGTAATCTTAATCCCATACAATTACCTCCCATCTGACCCCTTTATAAGATCAGTTACATTCCTAACAGGTCAGTAGTCCTGCACACTACCTCTGCATATATCAAACCCAAATAAATTCCTTTCACAAAAGAAAACCCCTTCACTTGGTTTGGCCTTGTGATATCATCAATGACATCACCAACACCATAAAATCAGGATATGCAGGGCGGCCCCCTCTACCCAACTGACTTGCATGGTGAGTCTGAACAAAGAAACAAACAATTAAACAATGTTGAAACCTGTGAAATAATAAAGAGAACTGAAACTAACCTGTGACTGTGTGTGTGCTTTAATTTACCCATGTGATTTAATGTAAACTGTAACCTAATTATAGCAAAATGACCTGTAGAAACTAATATATGTAATATGTAAAATAAACATGGGTAGAACAAGTGGTGAGTAAAAGAGTTCTCACCCACTTTGTCACAACTGGCCTTATTATTGGCCCTTATGTTCAAAGCCAACATGTATTGTATGGGGAGATGATTAGTTATATAAGAGTAATCAGAGTTTAGGCTGATGGTGATTTTAGGTAAACGGTAAAAAGAGAAAAAACACTCATCACTCTGACCACTGATATATTTCAATATACAACATTTTGAACCCAGTCGGATCTTTTGCCTGACGACGGTAGATGAAAATCTAGGTAAACGGTCATGAGGTGATCAAAATAATTAGGTTTATTTTTTGAGACTACATGAGATAGCAGCTGTCACGTTCATTTGAAACTTGAAGGTTGGGCCTGTACAACTGGAAAGGTCACAGTGTCACGTGCAGTAGATTTCATCCATGTCCAGCATTGAGTTTCAACATGTTGATTACAGACAAACAGACAAGCAAATGGATGGTTGGAGTTGTCATACTTACAACCTCAATACAAAACAAACAACACAATAAACATGCCCTGCTTCATGAACAATGTAGTCCACTGATTAGTGATAGTTATGAGTGATCTTGTTTTAACTTAATTGTGCCTACAAACCTGTGCCTACATATCTGTAACTGACATATGAGTGAAAAATAATGACTGTTGGTCCTTTGGCCAATAGTCACCAGACATAAGATTGTACCATGCATGCACTGAAACTGGTCCATCCTATTTTTCAGCTAGTATTTGTAAATTGCTTCAACCATTGATTGATAACCAAAATAGGCATCAATAAGGACAGCCTTGTTCAAAAACTTACATTATTTAACGTACACTACCCCAACATATGCAAGGTTAGTCTGTCCACTTGACTATAATTGAAGTGCTGAGGGAGTGAGGAACGGGGTAATGGACGAGCTCTCAAAACACGTGGCCCCAGTGACATAAGGGCCAACCTTGTCTAGCTTTAGATCAATTCCATAGCTTGGATTTGCTCTTTTTCTCATTTTCTGACAATAAGATGGGATGGCAATATTGTGGATCACATGCATTCCCAGCACACTGAAACAACCTTCAACTCAAACACAAAGGTATCTAAAGTGCACTCCCACTGGAAAACACACACAAACAGACATAAGCACGGATGCACACAAACTGCCTGCTGTGGTCAGTCTGGAAGCAATACAGTAAGGGTGAGGGGGTGAGGTCACTGTCATTATTAGACTTTGCAGCTAGCTGACTGGCTGGACGGATCCAGTGACTGTGAGTTTCACAATTCCTCCTCTTCAATTCTCACAGAACTGACTCCTGAGGATGACAGTGAGAAAACCACACTATCACATAGCCTGTTTCTCCACTGATAGGGCCTCTGAGAGCCACATGCTCTTTTCACTATGATCTCAGCCTCACTAATGTTGAAAAAGGAAAATGAACAGCATGGTAGGTGGGCAGATGGATGCAAGAGAGGAAAAAAATTACATTCACATGAATGTATCGAGTAATGGGAAGGTCATTCATTGTATCATTCATTGTGTCTTTTGGTAGTTGCTTGTGGCGTGAGTGATAATATTCGGTAATAAGCTGGCTGTAACACTGATCATAGTAACCATAGTAGGCAAGAAACAGTGGTTCAAGTTAACGGCGATGGTGTTTCAAGGGAGCCATTTACAGGATCAGAGTGAAGCCATCGGACTACAATACAGACTACTGTTTGCATGGGTTTATATTGGGATTTCAATTGATTATAGTCAACACAAACTGGCACCCATAAATGTTACGGCTGAAGTGTATATAATGTTTTGGTCTCCATGTAAAACAAACGTATTAATATAAAATTTGATTATATGAGTATGTGTATGCTTTTAAGAAATACATATACGTTAATATTACTACCATATCACGCTTTAATAATCAAGTGTCTACAGAATCTAGCATGGATTCTTTTGGGATATCATTAGTAAAATTACCACAAAAATAACGCTGCTATATTCAGGGTACAAAACATGGCAACACTGGTATTTTCTGAATACACATTTCAAGTGGATCAGAGGAGAAACTTAGGGGATACAGGGGGTTGTATATTCTGTTTTTCCAGACAGAGAGGATTCTGAAACATGTAAAATTATTCTAATGACAGCTTTCAGCAAGGCCTGACAGTGTCTTTCAGAGACATATAAAATATCTTTGTCTCCAGGTTTTGAAGCCAGCACATGCACACAATTTCTTCTCAGGTAATTTCTTACACAGGAAAAAACATATTATTTTCTTTAAGTTGTCTGCTCTATGCTTTAGTTAGATACGTTCTTGTTAAGCAAATAAAGAAATAACTACAGAGGTTTAGTGATGCATGTAGGACATGAAAGAGTAAAAGACAGACAAAAGCCATTTGAAAGACAAGACATTAACTTGTGTGAATAACAGGCATCATAAAAAAACTCCTGTGGTCAACATCAGTTATTGATATGAGTTCTGTAATACTGGCGCTTGACACATTACTCATTCCCATGAACAAAACACAGACAAAAAGTATTTCATTAAGCTTTGCCCATTTCCTTCAAATAAACTGCCACGGAAAAATACTGCGTAGCACACAACACCAAATCAACTGCTATAATGTAAAGATGTCAACGTTATATTCAGTCATTTGCAGAAAGGGGCAATTTTCATTTTGATTTATAGACAAATAATAGCAATCTTTCATCCAGTGTTCTTGCAATGTCGCCAAAGGTTACAAAGGAAATTGAGATTTATTTTAAGCATTGCTGCCAACGTAGAATAAAAGATCAAGTTTTAAATAATCTAGACACTTGTGAAAACAAAGGCAAATTCAACATAAAACCAAAGAAGGTTGTTGATAAATGCATTCATCACCATCGCCACTCAAGTTTATGTTTGAGGGTGTGTAGACAAGGAGATGAGCATGAGAGAAAGACAAACAGACACACAGAAGAGATTCATAAACGCAGACAGTAGAAATATGCTTACAATACACGTCTAGCAAATTAAATATTTAGGCATCATGTTTCAGGATGGTCTGTTGAATCAAATGTCTATGATAAATGTCATTATAATCAAGTTAACATACTGTAACTAAACGTCGTGGTGGACAACCTAAAAGGTTTGTGTTACACATGAACGTTAAATTGGGCTATTAAAAATGTTTAATTATTAGGATGTAAATGTATCACTGAAAAAATAATCAAATATAAAGATAAAATAATAAAATGTTTGTTCCGACTTTCGTAAGACAAGGACACTAATGATCTGACTGCTGGCCTATCAGCTTATTACTATAATTTCCCATAGAGGTTAACCAGGTTGGCTAACATTAGATTGCAGTCCACTGCATACAGCCTGTGGTAGCTCATTAGCCGCTAGCGGCTAGCGTTCTAACAAATGCTGTTTAATAAACTAAGGAGGGAGGTCTGAGGTGCTGCAGTTGGACCCTTTTATTGCCATTAGCCATGCTATTGTTTATTTCCGCTTTCCAAAACCAGAGTGCGGCTAAGCCTGGCTTAGCATACTGCAAAATTAATTGATTTGGTAGTTTCATACAGCATCCTAATATGAAAAGCAGCATTCAGTATGTAGTACATACTGTGTTCGTCGATAGTATATAGTAGCCGGTTTCAAAAACATCATGTCTCTTTTTTTTTTACAGCATTTGTCAACAGATACATTAAGTCTGTTTGGCTGAGAAGGGTTTGGCCATGATCATATCAGCACTTCAATCATGTGTAAAAGGCCTTTCAAGCTCTAGAGATTATAGATGCTCAAACCTTTAAAAGGCTAGAATAAGTAATCTTACCTAGCGTGTTATCTTCTCCTTCAACCTTCTCTCATAGCCTCTTTGCATATACAACATGGGGTCTGAAGAGAAGACAACCCTGAGGGGACTCTACACATGACCAGATACATTTAATGTCAGCCAAAGGGCATATTCATCACATCAGGGTATACAGGGATACAAAGACAATGATGAATCTTGATGTATGTTTAAGATAATTTTGTACACATTTAGAGTTATTTTAATCATCCCATTTAAACATTTTTTTTTTTTTACCCCGATAACAATCATGCTTTTTTCATTTAGCTGTTGGTGCCACCTGAAAGTGAATCCGAGATGAAGTGGGAGGCAGACTAGAGTACAGCAGAGAAAAGAGACAAAAGGATAAACATAACTCTACGTGTTCCCCTTTCAGCAGGAATCAAAGCAGCTCCAGTCCAGGAGTGAAAGTGATATTGTTGCTGTGACAAAGCAGTCACATTGTTCTTTCTGATTACCTCGGATCATGTGATGTTAAAAACAGCAGGCAGAAGAAAGTGGCAAATGAGGAAATGTAACGGACAGCATAAACAAAGACAACAAGCAAATTCTATCAGCTTGTTTTGATGTTCAGTGCTGTGCTTGTTTAGGAAAAAATAAGTCAAGTTACTTATCTATTTGTAAAAAATTAAATGCACTAGTTATGTTGCTTTATAAATAATTACACACTTATGGAATAATTATATTTTGCATCATATCAGAAACTAGACAATGCATTGGTAAACACTGCAATTAATTTCACTCAAAGGACACAAATCCACCAACAATCACTTGAATCAATTGCAATGTCCCATCAATGTTGCACTAATTGCAGGCACATTAAAGGGTAAATCCTTTTTACTTTTGCTCTATTTGCTCTTTTAATTTGCATTTTCCTTAAACCCCCAATGTGACAGAACTGTTATCATAATGAAGGATTTGTTCAATGATTAGAACTGATGCTAGAAGTGCTATTATATTAATTACAGTAACATTAATTATTACAGTTACAGCACATTGCATTATAGCACATTTATAATGGAGTGTACAGTGTAATACAGCATGTGCTGTATCTCCCTTCCATCCAACCCTGGTATAAAAGCTATGTTGAAAAAAAAAAAAACTCACATCATCCATTATTCTAAAACTGCAAGATCTATAATGGAAAGGAGTGGAGCCCGTGAGCATTTACCCATAAAGAAGAAAATGTTACAGGGGAACTACATAATTTTTAAATTACAATATTTGAATGGAAGTATGGGCTGGAGCCAATGATCGAAAGCACAGCCAGACACCGAAAAACCACACTTTGCTAAACCTCACACTCCGGAAGGAGGCCTTGTTTACAATGGGGGTTATGTCTGTGAGACTTTATTGCTTTCGGCAGCCATCAGAGCTACAGCCCGGTGCCAGATCTCTGGAGGAATTACAAATGGAGTCAATTACAATATAGTTTGATGCATGTGAAAATTTAGACATTGACCCGGGGTGATGACAATTCCCCGGGAAGTGCTGAGGAAATCAGTCAAGGCGATGTACTGGTGCTATATGCGAGGCTCTGCCCTCTGCAATAAAAAGAATGAGGAACTCACAGGGGCGCAATGGTTTACCTTCTCTCTCCTGACAATGAACCACCTAAATGATTGTCATGCACTTACTTGAAGATGGTCATTTCTCTTTACCAAGACATATTTTTCTGTGATATTGTTATGATACAGTTCTGGTGTCACACAAACAACAGAGAGGTATGAGTTAGCAGTGTGCAACTGGGTGGTGGCAGAGCCTATTTAAAAAAGAAAAAGAAAAAATGAGGCAAGACATTCGGTGCATGAAAGACACCGCTGGGAGATAAGTGACCATAGCCTGAGGTGTGTGTTGTCTTTTTTCATGCATGTTTGCACATACCATAGTCAGCCCTGGCTGGGTTGTTGGAATGAGTGAGCTTTCAGAGAAGTAGATGGCTAAGTTGTTTTAGTAAAACTCAGCTCTGTCCTCATCAAGGTACATTAATAGATGCATAGTCTCTAGTATACTTGTGAAAGCCACACATGCTAGTACAACAACTATGTTGCCAAAATGAGTGAAAAAACAGCATTTTTTTTCATAATGAATTTGAATACCAAATTTTGCAGACATCAACTCTGACTTCACAAGCAAATACAAACAGATAAAATTACATTATAATATGGGTAAATAATCAACTTCTAATGTCAAAAACCAGACATTTATTGGAACAAGGAGATTCTGGGGGCAGGAAAAGACACAACTTGTGAGTGTAGTAGACAGGAGAGATGTTCAGCGATGGGTGTGTGGTCGTCATAATAGCCTGCAGAGGTTGACTCATGTCTCTAACCTCATTCACAACTTCAAAGTTGCACCTTATCACATAGCCGAGGCTATTTCACCTGACACCTCTAAGGGACACACTTCACTTGAGATGTCTAGATCCAAGAGACCCAAAACCTCACTTGACTTATTGACTGGCCTGAGATCTGTAAAATTTAGAGCCAAGAAATGGAACAATCATAGAGCCCAAACTACGATGATGTAAAAAAAATATGATTAAGTCTAACAGTATTTGTGCTAAAGAACATTTGAAACAACTGTGTTATAATTTTCCAGTATAAAAACACCAACCAAATGAAAAAACATCTCAGCTTTTAAATATTTAAAATCAAGTATAACAACATCAATTAATATGCAGTAGCCGCAAGCAGCCATTACCAGAGTGTAAGCCCAAGGGTGCGCACACACACACACACACACACACAGAGAGAGATACCTGAGCACTCTCAAAGAGCAATTCTGCCTCACAGAAACATTGTACATGACCAATTGAATCCCATTTTCAAATATAGTATGATTGCTCTGAAATTAGATATAAACATCTTTGTCATGTCATTATCTTCATATGTGTGTGAAACACTATACATTCTGTATCATAGCCCAATACGAGATTGATCAAATATGCTGTGTAATCTTTCTCTTAAAGTCAAGATCAACTTCATCAGCAGAACAAAAAGAAACAAAAACATTGAAACTGAACAATATGAACAACATACTGTGGACATAAGCAGCTAAAATATGGGTTGTGTAAAGTGCAGTATTGACTGGGTCTGTTTTGCAGGCGCAATAAAAAAAAATGTAATTTTTACATTGACAAGATTATAAGTCACGATTGTCAATTTTGCTGCACTCCTTGTTTGTAAGACACACTTTTTGTGCCGTAGCCTAAATTCCATATTATCTAAATGTGATGTATTTCAAATTTCTTTTAAGACTAGACTAACCTTGCTAAAATGTGTTTTCTTAAGACTTAAATGTACTGATTTGTTTTGCCACTTGAGGACCATGAAGGAAGCTGTAATCACAGTATCTGAGATATTATGTATTACCTTACCTAGGAAACAATTATTGGAGTGGACACTCAACTCACTAAATTATGCTTTTTTATATACTTCAGCTTAACAGTAAGCACATCTTTAAAAGTTAGCTTACAGATCTACTACTCTCTATTATACAGCCAATATTACTGCTATTTTAACATTTCGTAAGTTTATTTTTTAAAGTTAACATTATTTGTCATGCCTATGCAATGTTATTCTCAGAAAAATGTTGCATAATCTCAATGAGACACTGATGATGGGTTTTCATTTACAACCGCATCAAGGTCAAGGCTGGGACGAAGTGAGGTACAGCAGATGTCTTGATTGTTCAACTTCATCCTTTTTTGCTTTGTTACACATTCACATCCAAAATGTATTGCTTAGTTTTCCCCATCTCTGCCTAATCCTGAATCTTAGTCACTCTTTGTTCACTTCTTTTCTAAGACTTTCTCTACCCCTACTATCATTTGGGTTTCTGTTATGTTCCCATTTGTAGCTCAAGAGCTCCCTCTGTGAGAGGTACTGTTGCCAGACAGAGGAAACTCTTTATAAGGGCATATTTACACAAATCTTACTAAAGTTTATTAATTAAAAAAAAGTTTCAATATTTCTATACAGTTCCTAAATAAGATTCCTTACCCAGAATTTGACAGATAGAAATGGCAAATACTTGTTTCAACTAAATCAACAATGGGATGGTTTGTTTGGCAACACTTTTCTTGTGATGATCGAAATTAGCTATGACAAAACGGGAAGGTAATATGGGGGACTAATATAAGGAACTTAACAAGAAATAACTTCAACTTCACTGACTGAAAAACAAGCTAAAGCTTTATAATTGCAGTAATATAACTCAGTACTACTATTAATAAGAATATTAGGTTAATTAGTATTTATTACAATGTTGTTGGAATGTAATGTTGCAAATATAACTTCTGGTCTTAAGCAGTGAAAACTGATGCATATATTAGGATTTTTTCTACCTTAAACTCAAAGAAGTAAATGTCAAGACCTATTTCTGAATGTGTTATTTTACTTTAGCCATTTGCTAAAATATGTCTAAATATGATCAAATTATTATTTAGGCGCTGAGCATATTTCAGAAGTTATCCGCCTGCACGTGTGGCGGTGCATGACTCACGAGAACAGTGTGAGGGTGAGTGATGACTCAAGGACTGTGTTTCCCTCCCTTCCTTTTGTTGATGAAGCAATGCAGATATCTGTTCCCTTAATCACAAGTCAAATAAAAACCTACATATACATACATATTCTTGCTTTTGTCCAGAAAAGAACCCATCACATTACTATATAATTACACATTAGTCAGCATTAGTTATCTTGGTGAAGACTTTCTTTTTTGCCTTAGTTTTCTTTTTGTTTTCTCTGAAAAAGATTTTCTGGGATTCTGTTATCCACTTTTGTTACATATGACTTTTGTTTTGTTCTGATGTCAATTTTGAACAACAGATTTTATATTGAATCAAAAATGTGTTTACACACTTTGAGATTTAATGAGAAGATAGATACCTCATATCTGTCCGTTCAGTATATGTAAAGCTGGAGCCAGGAGACCATGTACACCGGAAGACATCGCAGAATACAATTACAGAACAAAAGACAAACACAGAGCCTGTATGTTTATTTAATAAAACTAAACATACAAATTACAAGTTGGGGTTTCAGTTTTATGTGCTGACTAACTAGATAACTAACAGGTGCTCATATTATTTGATACGACATCTTGTTGTTTTCGACCATTATTCTATGCACTTATTTGGAAGTTGCTTTGGATAAAAGTGTCTGCTAAATGCCTAAATGTAATGTAATGTAATGGTAGGATTTTTCTTTTTTTTTCTTTATATCTACCTTTAGACAGAGTCAGGCTAGCTGTTTTCCCCTCTTTCCAGTGCAATGTTGAAGAGTGGTATTAATATTCTCATCTAACACTCTAAAAATTGAAAAACAATGTTTCCCAAAATGTCGAACTATTCCTTTAAATGTCTGTATTCAGTCACAGACAACAGGGCTCAAATGCTAAAAGCAAAAACACTGCAATACCAATATTTTAAACACCAACATAAGGTATCTTGAAAGAGCTGACACTTGTTTTTCTTTGTTTTTTTATATACATTTGTCCCTTGCTTACATCTAAAGGGGAATTAGAATTCCTGTCCATTCTGCTGACAGTACATCTCACATCATGATCCCCAAGAGACCACACTACCCAGCAGTCCAGTGGTTCAACAACGAGAAATTTTGGCCGTTAATCACTCAGTTTGATTTACACCATCCATCCACAGAGACAGCAATCCTTTACATTTTCAAAGTATTGCTCTGTGAACTCCAGCAATCATGCCAATTGCTGCCATCACCATCTCTGATTATTGATGAGATTTAGATGGAAATTATGTATTCAGTGGAGGGAAAATGACAGCAAGGGTCTTCTTGATTGGTTTTAAGCTGATCAGTCATACTGAAGAGGCATCTGTCAGATGGTAGGTCACATTCCCTCAGCATATTTGTTTTATCTTCCAGTGCAGATGACTGGTTATGGTGGTTCTCTAACAACAGAAGCGGAGCAGGGGATGGGAAGGTAACTAAATGGATTAAATAGGCTCACTGACTGGAAGATGTGGAACTGGGTACAAGGCATTTGGCAGTGGCAGGAGGAATACATTTTGAATTATTCAGTTATAGGCACAGTCCTCAAGATAAATGCAGAAAAAGGTATGTTGGAACCATTATTCTAACCTTAGTAACTCATGCATGTGCGTTCAAGGCAGCAAACTAACAAGAGTGTTGGATCATAAACACAATGGCCCATATTCACATGACTGCCATTTTCCTTAGACGTCACGATTAGGGTGGAAAACTCAAATACTGTAATCGAAAGGATTATGTCATATTGCTGTGTTCCAGGTTGTAAGTCATATAAACGCAGGGAATCTGACAAATCATTATCACTTCACCACTTCCCGATTGATCAGTATAAGACTCTTTGCATAAGAATCCAGTAAAATATTTATAGTTACTATGCAGCCATGATCCAGCAGCCTCCACACCAATAAACACAAATAAACCTGTGTTGCAAAATCAATTGGGTGCTAAAACCTTGGACAGAAATGTGACAAGATCTGTGCACAATTTGGAATTAATTCCTTTAACAACATTTTAACACAACTCTTTTGTGATTATAAGGTTACCAGATGAAATGCATTTAAGTCCTTTTTTAAATTTACTATGAATCTTTTGATTGAATCTATTTGCTAAAATAGATGCCTAGATAGTTTCTATGTCATAGAGCAGGCATATAGGTTACATATACTCGTTCCACTTCTGCTTGTAGCTGGGCTGTGACCTACATGTAACTACCTAAATTAGGATTTTGTGTGTCCCTATATAACACTAATAAAGTAGACGTGGAGAGATTCATAACTCTTACAGGCCGAGAAAGGTCAGATCAATTTTCCCACCATCCAGATCTGTCTTAATTTAGAAGCCACCCTATAAAGACTTCACAGGACATCACATCTCTTTAGAAACATATGTTTAAATAAGTGTACGATCACAAAGTATTTATGTGGGGATGTGTTCAGTATTAATTTGGCTGGAGTGTCGGCATGTCTTTTGTTTTCCATCCACATGAGACAAGGAGACTCGGTACGCACGATTGCCGAGCCATAAACACAGCCCCTTTCCACCTCAGGCAATCCTTAAACTCATCAGCAGTATAATGAGACTTTCGAGCTGGGAGATGAATTAACTGACTGATTTTCTTGTTTTTACCCCCCACCCCTCCTCCCCACCCCCCCTTTCCATACAGAGTAGCTGAATATAGCATAGGGAACAATCTAGAACTGTGATGTATGTGGCATGACCAAGACACATAGAAACATAAATGGGAGAAAAACAGAGCGATTGATTGGCTTTTATGGGAACAGTATGAGACAATCAGGCCCTCACATTAATCAATGTTTTTTTTTTTTTAAGCCCGTTGAAAGGCACTTCAGCAGTGAAAGCTGTGTTGTATAAGCATGCACGTGTACACTCACAAACCTAAAAGACATGTATATTTAATTTAATATCTTTGATTTTAATATACAGTTATTGTGGGTGCCCAGGCACAGATGGAAAATATATATATATAAATGAGTTGACTATTTCAGGTGTTAAGTGCAATAGGGCTGGCAAAAAAAAAGTCAACTACAATGGCAAAAGGCAAACAGTACTGCGGTGTTTGTGCTGTTATCTTGCAGTCAAAGGCAGTTTCAGTGTGTATTCCCTTTAGCCATTACTTAGGGGGGTTTGTAGCTTGCAGCCAGTCAAGCTATTGTAATAACCAACAGCTTTAGGCTTTGCTGAAAGCTGTCATTACCCTGAATGTACAGTACTACTCCATGAATATAGGCCACCAAGAAAATGAAATTTTTACCTTCAAAATACCTGCAATATGTTTGCAAAACATATTCTTCATGGGAATCCTTATTACAAAATGATTTTAGTCACTGGAGACACTGTTTCTTCAGGCTAAATTTAAGAACTTTCCTGGTTTTATACCACAGACACTGTTTCTCAATATTATTTGATTTTAACTGTGAATAAAATATATGGTCAGAGTTGAAATCCTGGTTAAGATACATGTGTGAACTATCCTCAGACATTGCATCACCACACACAAAAAAAAGCCACGCAACATAAACTTCAAAAAGGGCGTGGTGAAGTAGGCAAACCTGAAGCAGTAGCCTCTGACTGTGAAACATTAACATTGAAGGGTTTAGATTTTTGATTTAGGAAAATATGGACGAAAGGGAAAATTACACTGTTATTACACCTTGAGGGCTTTCTCAGTTGTGCTCATGAATACCTGTACATTCTGTGGCTTATTTCCATCATTGTTAACTGCAGGTGGTCGACACTTTAAAGTAAAGTGAGACAAGAGGAAGTGATAAAACCTGATAGACAACCATGGGTCTGACTGGGGATATGTGATAATGTCCACCCAGCTTCTTGTCCACTCTCCATGGATACGGTTTGTATCTTTAAGTAGCGACTTTAAGAAGCGAATGTTCTTTAAGCATTTCTGAAAGAACAGAGAGAGGTTTAGCTTTGGGTACCTTTTTTTCCTTAAATCAAGGGGTGCAGGCGTATGTCAATATAGTGGGCCATGGTATAGCCAGAATCTAAACACATCCTTGAGATACATCCTGCATGCACTGGTATGATTCTTTACTGCACTTGATTAAGTCAGCTCGGATACATACCACAAGGGCGGAAATAGGGGATTATCATTGTCTTCCTCAAAGAAAAAAAGCTTTAAAAGTGCCCATAAAATTACTGGAGTCATTGTCATTTCCTGCTAATGGCCTGCCTGATTAGCTACAACGCTATAGCCCATCTTCACTAGGAACAGGTGGGCAGAATTTAGCTGGTCATCCCATATAAAGACAGGTGTAACAGAGATAGCACACTCCACTGAGTATGTGGTGGCTCATAACATTTAGTCTTGGTAAGACAGGCTGTCCTGGAACAGAGATTCTTAAGACTAAACCACAAGAAAGGGACATATGCAAGTTCAAGGCCGACCAAACACACTGTATGAGCATCCTCTGCCAAGGTTTTCCACTCAGTGGCACATTATCTCTGTTGGTGAAGGGTAAAGGCTTGGCAGAGGTCAGTAGCAATAAAACAATTTTGCTGCTGTGTCTTCAATGCTACCAGATAAACTACCGAAAATGTATTTTTATAAGTGGAGTGGACTGGTCAAAAAGTAGATTAACAACTGCTGGCTGAGCTGGCACTTTATTCAGGAAAAAGAGCTGATTAGCTATATGGTGGCAGTTGCCTCTAACCATTTGTGTTTCTCTAAAATGCACAAGTGACTTTGGTAAAAAAGAACAGGAGCGTCATTGTACTGCTGGGCATGCAGGGTCCAGTGAACAGATAGATGATCCTGTTTCCAATTAATTTAAGATTTTGGAAAATATATTGACATTAACCGAATATAAGTTTCATAAGCCTGTTTTTGTTAGTGTATAATCACCTGAAATTAAGAATTTTAGTTTTTTCATTACCTTAGAATGAGCCCTTCATATCTACAGAGGGAGTGGGTCCTCTTCCACAGAGCCCACCGTGTTGCAATGCTATGTCTGCATAATGACTACTGTGGATGATTAGAGGCCCACAATGAAATTAAATGCAAACCAAGAGCATCATGTTGAAATCTTTGCCTCTTAAACAGGAACAAAAACTGGACTAAGGAAAAGCATGACAGAAAGCAAAAGGAGGAAGAGGCCTCTACAGGTGAATCTGGAAACAATAATGGGCTGACATGAAACATAATCCCCTCTGTCTGCGATTTTATTGGCAGCCCCTCCAAAGAATGGTGGCTCCCCTATTATGACTTAACACATCAAAATCGCAGCATAGCACACACAGAAAAGGCCACCTGATGATAAACACAGCAGACAGCGTCAGAGGCTTTATCTCGTGGCTGCCTGCAGCTCGACACAGGTTCAATTTGGCCCGCAACAATCGATTCTGTCCCTCCTTACCTCTGCTTCAGTTGTTGGAATAAAAACAGACCTTTCTGTAAGGAGCAGGTCTCAGCTGGTATTCCATGTCAAGGCAAAGGAGAGAAAAACTAGAGACACCAAGAGACCTGAATTGTGGTTGACCATGAAACAGGCATGCATGTTTCTCTTGGCATGTTTTAATCATGGTCCCAGTAGTAAAACATAACTGTTATCATCTTTGAATTTATAAATAAATTGAAATACAAATGAATGAACACAAATGAGAAGTAGCATATTAAGATGGCTTTAAAATGATCCAAATTCAAATGGCAAATTCAAATTCAGCCTTCGCTGCACGTTGAGGTTAGGTTATGAAATTAAGACAAACACATATAAACTTATAAAATAGCCCTCTGTTGTGCTCCTTTATTTTAATAGTACCCATATAGATTTTAGCCAGGAATTAATTAATAAGGAAATTATTGTTAACAAGAAGATAAACCTGATCGTACATTAATTAAATAATAAAAAACTTGCTTTACAACAGTGGTGCCAATATTTCACTTCACGGTTCTGATAATGTAGCAAGCTAATGTTGCTAACAGTTTTTCCCTAACATGTTTCTGTTGAATAGAAACTGTAGAAGCAGAGTAGGGATTTCTGGCATAACTTAACCTTCTTCCAAGGTGCATGGAGAAGAAGACAAAGTCAGAAAGGAGGTCAAATCTCCACTAACTCCACTCCACTCCACTCCACTGTTGTTTAAAGAACAACTTTATTGATGAAGATAAAATATTATTGTTCAACTGAATGTACTAAATGCATATGCTAGCAATGTTTACCCCATTTTTCCTTATGAGTAAATGTGTCATTCAAAATTCACAATAGTGCTGCCATATGACATCAGTTTATTTGCAGAGCACAATGGATAAGTAACATAAACTACCATTAATTGTTTATGCTTCGTCTTTTTTTTTCTGGCCACAATTTAAAAGGTTTTGTGGTGTGTGAACAAACCGCCATCTTGTGGGTAATTGTGTCCTAAAAAAGTGACACCATGGCTGGGTCTCTATTTAAAGGGAGTATAATCATTTCCTGAGCTGAAAGCAAAAGGGTTGAAAATGATATCAGATTCATTACATGGGAAGGAAAACACTCTTTTATGGCGGTGCACAATATAGAACACTCCTTTCATGACCATTATTAATACCCTTTCCCATTTATTTGTAATATCAACCCTCACTCCAATGAAGGTTGTCCCTCTGATCAGTATGCAGGCGACCTGGCTTCAAATCCTCAATTTCACATGCAAATGCAGTGCAACTGATTTAAATAATATTTGAATATGGATCACACAGTGTGACTCCATATCACAGGGCTAGAAAAAAAAAAAAGGTGGAAAATGCAAATCATCAACATGTAAGAGAAAGGTCATAGTCAGGACCTGTTAAATTTATTTTGGAAATAAAGGGCTGTCTGCTAAATTAAAGTCATTCAATAAACCCTGAGGACAAAATTAGAGGAGATCAGCATGATTTACATTATAAAGGCAAACAAAAACAATATGGTCTGTACTATACAAAAGGAAGCAGTTTCTAATGTGAAGAAGGCAATGGCTAGTGTATACTAAATGAAGGTACCTGTTATCCTATGAACCAAAATTCACCAAGATGAGAAAAAACAGGTGAGGTACCATAAGCTTTTGTTTCAGTGAGCCTTACTAACTACCAGAATACTGAGTCACATCACTGTAAACACTTGAGAGAGACAGCATGACACCACTGTAGGTGCAATAGTTTACACCGTAGTTCACAGCAATATAGCTATGATTACTTTCAAATTCATCAGTACATCATTTCCTGGATTTGCAAGAAAAAACAAACAACAAGTGTGGCATGCTGAGAACAAATACCTGTAGAATGGTTTTTATGAAAGATACGCATGGGCATGGTCTTGGCAGACCCAGGAAAAAACAGCATATAAATGTCGCAATACAGGCAGTGAATTCCTATATACTGCTATGTCTTTGCTCCTCTGGGGGGTATAAATCACGAATGATGGTGGAATCTTCACACATAGTGACAGGGGAGTAGGTTCCCCTGGGCCTAATAAAACTCTGAGCAGCCCTGCAATGCTCAGTTCAAGCCATGCTTTTAAATTATAAATTGATGACAGTCCATGATAAAAATGACCCAATTTGGTATCCAAAATCAATTCCCATCCCCACAAAGCTGCTCAGATTCTTATGACAGCATTTCAGCCACAGACACGTTTTCTCAAACAGTGGTCAATAGAGGCAGAGAGTGTGAGAAGGAATGGAGAGAGAAAAAGATGCACTTTCCTGCAATGACCACCTAGTCAGTAAATGATCTGTTGCCTTTCTGGATAAATAGCATGTCTGGAATGATGTGTATTTTTCTCCATGGCATGGTGTAATTTGTGTGGACAACAATGATAAACAAAACCATGATTGGCACAATAGATACGAGCTCTACACTCCTCTTTCTGCTGATTTGAAGAATCACTAGCCCAATCTAATGTTTTATAATACATACAACCATGAAAAAGGTCTATGGCGGTTTTGGAGAACATTTCTCTGTTTACATCTGACAGAAAACCTAAAATGTTGGCATTTGTTAAAACATAGCAAAGATGTCTGCTTCTGTTGCTAGCAATTAGTTGTGCAGGAGGCCTTGCTCTTAAGAGAATAATATCATAAGAGGATAACACCCAAATGTACCGGCACACCAACACATAGACACACCATGCCTAATCTTTGAGAGACTCTTAAAGCACATTTCTGCCTACATGATGCTAAGACAAGAGCATTAAGCCTTCACTTTCAAGGCAGTGAAAGGGATCACACAAACTCAGTGGTGATTTCAATATTTTATTTCTCTCCCACATAGTCAATATTTGGGCTCCAGCCTAGATTTTTGAGTTTATACCACACAATATGCAAATGTCTTAAAAAAAAACAACTACCATTTATAACCTCCCCCCTGACATCATCATGTTTTGCAAGATAACTTGTGCCACAGTCTACTATAAAAATAAAGTTATCATCATGTTATTAAAAGATAACATTTGGATCTTGACTGGTGTGAAATAAAATAAATATTTTATCAGATGACATTTGGATGAAATTATAATGTTGGTCAGTGCAAGAGCTTCTCTTTTGTTTGTCTTTGGTCCTCTCCATGAATTTTAATGAAGTCAGAAAAAAACTAATCAGTAAATCCCTGGATTTAAAAAGAATAATTTCATATTCCACTATTGTTGGATTTGAAAAGAAATTGGAGAGCGATCTGTGGAGGAAAACTTGTAAGAACACTGGGTTAATGCTACACTGACTATTTAACAATAGTATTATACTTATTTGGCAAGCTCAGTCTTTTTAATATAGATCTCACCATTGAGCCATTACACAAGCACACAACATAACACAGCATATTGTACTGTGGATTCTGCTCTTTCAGTCAGTCAATATTAGAGATCCCTGCACTTGTTGTTGCAACGCCTCAACAAGGCCTTATCTTGAGGGTAAATTTCCTGCACATTTGTACAACAATCCTCATCATTATCTTACTTATCAAAATGAGGTTACACTGGTAAGAGGCATTCCTCTTGCCTTATAAGGTGGTGCTGTAGTAGAGTAATATTCTGAATGGTGAATGCTGAACTCAAAAAAAATTGAATAAATATAGAGTTGCTAAGCAAGCCTAATTAAAACGCAAAAATGTCTTGTCTATCAACATATCATTAACTTTTCTGGGGAAAAAAAATAGACATGAATGTAAATATGTATTTGATATGAATGCTGTTGAATGAGGCAAGCGGTGAGCAGCGAAGCACTCAGAGTTTCTCCACAATAGCTACATACACTATGTCTGTGTTGTGCTATTGCCTCCTCCTCTGGAAGTGGCACATTTAGCAGAACCACCATTCATTCAACCTACAGGGGGTGGGTATTTAATACTCAACATAATTAAACATATTCAAATAACCAAACTGGGAAATAATCCAGGTAATAACCTTTAAAAAGTGTTTGTAGATTAGGTAAGAAAGTACAATTGTTTCAAATTTTGTGTAAATAACTTTTGAAAATGGGTAGCAGTGGGTTCATTTGACAGAAAGCCCCAGCACTTTTGACCATTAGTAGAGTTTTCTCAGGGAAACATGATTTTGCCTCTTTCACTGCTCAGTTTAAACAAAGACATTTGCCTGGAATGTGTGGCACTTATCATTATCTATCTTATCTTAATGGTCACATGGTAATGTGCATTTTAAAATGTACAGAGGTATTGCCTTTGAAAGTAAACAATTCTGCCCCCCCGTGTGCCCCTGGTCCACTGGGTGACATTCCCTCTACTGCAAACACACAATGACTAGCTACTTTAGGTCCCTTGGGATTTCCTTCTTAATATCAATCATTGTATGTCATTAAACAGGACATGAGTACACATGACATTGTATGAATTCCGATTGCCCATGTGAACTGTTATAGAGGCCAGTTTGTCGATCCGTTATTGATCAATTCAGAAAATGCTGCAATTATTTTAATCTACAGCTGTGGATTGGTTTTAGTTATGAGTTAGTGCAGAAAAACAGAGTAACATTTGAAATGGAGCTTCCTTGTTCACCTCAACTCATGGAACACTCCTGTGACAGGCTGAATTTCTAGGCTGGCAAACAGCATTATCCTCATTCCTGGTCCCATTGTCAGCTCTCATTGAAATCCACTGTCACAGACTGGAGCCTGATGCTAAGCAGGGCTGCTGGCCTCCCTGCATGTGTCTATCTCTGTCTTCATTCATACTGGCTGGCCAAAGTGGTGATGTAAGAAATCAGAGGTGGAGAGAAAGAGAGATGGACAGAAAGAGGAAAAAAAGAAAGAGAGTGAAGAATAGTTGTTTTGGTTCCATAGAGAACTACGCATACACCATGAATTGAATAAAGAGAATAAAAAGGAAAAAACTAAAAAGACAACTCTCTAGAGCTCATCACTCATACTGAGCTAGTGGAGCTGGACAGGTCTGTTTCCTGTTCCTAATATTCTTCATGACAGACTGTCCATTTAAACTGCTGGCCTCGCTGATCCTGCTCTATCACTTCCGGGGTCCAGGGATGAGTATACCTTAAACAACTGGTGAGGAAATTGTCTCAATTTTTAGCCACGGTGACAGCGTTGAGTTGACTAATAGTTGTGTGTACTTGATGTTATACTGGCAGGCAGATAAACCATTTTTAATATAAATATTTGAGTATTATTTTGTATTTATGATGCAGCATGCTATGGAAACCACTGCAGTTTTGTCTTCTTTATTGCCTTCCACAAAAGAATGGGTGTGAGCCTGTTAAACCTTCTAATAATGAAATTATTCCTGGCTTTGGTTTGCAATGTTTTAAAATCCTTAGAATCTTGCAAATCTGTATGTGCAGAAGTGCACAAAATGTCCAGTCAAATCAGCTAGAAATCTGGGTCTCAGGACTACATGTTTGTGAATGACCTGCCTTCAATAATACAAGTTCCCTTTACCAAATTCCTTGATGTATAAATGATGAGTTCTCAAACACAACAAGCTTCTGAGGTGTTTGCTTGGTGCTTAGGCACTGAGAAACCACAAATGATAGATGGAAAGTTGCGGACCTAGCAAAAGCAGGGGACTCAAATGTAAACAAACCCACAATCATTAGCAGCACTTAAAATTTTTGTGACTTGACCAAACCCAAAACATAACATAATTGGACACAACAGAAAAGTGCATTCATCTGCACTTCAGCAGATTCTACAACAAAAATGCCGAATCAATAAAGCTGTGCTTGGATGTTGTTATCCTAAATAAACCATATTCCATCCACTGGAACTGGAGTTTTATTTATTTATTTTTGATATCAATCAAAATTTTAAACCCAAGCATATTGGGTTCTGGGTGAATCATATTTATGTCCACTGTTTAGCATTAATAAAGATTTTCAAACTGTTGACTTAAAATAAAAGTTTTAAAAAAAGACTTACGGATTCTTTCCGTTTCTTCAGTCTTGTGGGAGATTTGACACTAGTGACTGTAGTTTCAAGTCATATTGTATTTGGGCTTTTTCTCTCCTTCTCCCTTGCAGACCCTCTTAATCTCAGTCAGACTGGATGGGAAGCATCAGTGAGTTGCAATCTTTGGGTCTCTCCACAGATTTTCAAAGGGGGTTTAAATCCAGGCTTTGACTGGGCCTCTCAAGAACATGCAGAGACAAAGCCACTCCACTGTTGTATTGGATGTGCGATATGGCTCAATGTACTGCTGGTAGGTGAATCTCCACTAACTTCTGAACCTATGTGAAACTCTGGAGCAGGTTTTTGTCCCATAGTCAGTCAAGCATGGCAATGGTATGAACTTGTGGCCACTTTACATGTGCAACAAAAATTCTGAAAGCTGTCTTTACGTTTAAATACATACAATTTCCCACTTTACAAATTGCAATAAACTTGACATGCTGCACATTGGTGAGCCTCATACCACACCCCATTAACTCCCACGATTAAATGGCAAATGGAATTTCCATTGAGCATATTAATATGCACCTAAATCAGATTGTCATTCAATTATTTGCAAAGGAGAATTGAAAAGTTTGACTACAAATCTAAGAAGGGAAACTTCACTGAGTGTGAAATAGACTCTTTTTTCACCCCCCAAAGGTTAAGATGGTCTGTTGTTGGTGATCTGCATTTTTGTGGTGGCTGCATATCACAACAGTAATGAAAGCTTCTAATTCACAGAGCCAAACTGGTGAGATGAACCATTACTGAAACTAAACAGAAGTGGCCACATATCAAAGTCCATTATAAAAAGTGCATTATGGCACACTGGAAAACCAAAGGTAACACTGGTGGAGGTCAAGGGAAACAGGTGATATCACAGCTCACTTCTTCAGAGAAGTGTCTGATTCCTACAATTGGAGAATGCCTCATCAGTGGTGTTTGTTACACACAAGGGGGGCAAACATGGTAATGGATTAAGCCAAAGAACCAGGTATTCCATGCCATACGTGGCAGCTGATGTAAACAAAATATAATGTTTATGTCTACATGTTCAGTATGAAAAGGAACAA
Organism: Nannoperca australis; assembly: GCA_036023655.1. NCBI lineage: Eukaryota > Metazoa > Chordata > Actinopteri > Centrarchiformes > Percichthyidae > Nannoperca > Nannoperca australis. Next base: position 62,323 of record JAVQJD010104215.1, read on the forward strand.
ATATTAGGCTATGTAATCTGATAGAGATCACTAATCACTAATTCCTTGTCTCCTAAATATTTGTACCAAAGGGAAAAAACAAAATAAAAACAAACAAAAACAAAACTAGCAGGAAGTGACATGCTAATCGTTCAACATACATTATACAGTAAAGCTCTAATAAGCATTACATCAGATATTAACTCAAATGAATATCTCTAAAGCAAAATGGCTACAATTCATGCTTCTGTTTTAGAAGAAATAATAAGGTTACTATGAGAAAAAATACAGCATCAAATGACATAATAATTTCATTCCAATTAGCATGCTCTACAATTAGATTACCACAAAGATTAAAGCTGCACCTTCATTAGTAAATGAAAATGCTGCATTTTAAAATGTGATTAACGTTTGTGGGAAAATTGGGAACTGTGGCCCTGTGAGGGTCACTAGGAAAGACTTCTGAAAATAAGAAGTCCTCTGGGAAAATCAGGAAGGTTCCCAAGCAGATGACATTCTGAATGGTAATTATGTGAAAGTAGCAGCTCAGAATTTAACTCAAAGCCTTTGCACAGTTTCTAAAACATTAATGTGCATGTATATACTAATCTTAAGAATTTTTAGTATTTTAATTCAAGAGTAGTTTAAACATTGTTGAAATGAATGAGTATTTGCTCCGGTGCAAAGTATCAACTTCACATGTACATTTCGAGTTTATTTCAAAGACAAACATCTCTTTTACAAAACATGAACACGTGTGTATTCATGCAGTAGGGTTAGGATAACTCATAGAAATGTTTGGCTTGAATGATGTCCATTCTATCTTAAGCTTCGGCAGCTGACTTTAGTAAAATACCCTCCTTGGACTGGTTTGTGGGAATAACTTCTCAACCCCATGATTCCCTGCAACTCCATTGAAACCAAAAGACAAATGATCCATTCTGTGTTACACCCCATCCAGAAAGGCATTTTGTCTACGTAATACAGAGCCAAGTACCACTAGGAGTTTAAATGGGAAATGGGCACTGCTTTATTATGCTGCAGTGCCTTGAAATGAATGTGGATAATAGATATATTCACAGCGGTATTAATATCCTCGGAGTTCATCTTTTTTTTTTCTCTCCCCTCATTCTCCATTTTCTCTCTCACAGGCTCCAGAGTACTTTGCCCTTGGCTATGCCTTATACTAAATAGATTTATGAGAACATTTGTGTCATATTTCCTCTTTTCCCGGATTGTCAAGACAGATTGTCAGTGCACCACTGATTGAGTGGAATCACCACACAGACTTAGTTCCAATTGTCAGGCCCCACATATTCATTTCTGGGGTGGATTTAACAAGGCAAATTGGCCAATGAAACTTCTTTCAAGGCTTTGCCACTGCTATTAAAATGAGGTCAGGGGTATGAAAATAATGAATTCTATGACTACATTTCAAGTGATTACAGTTTCATTTTCCAATAATACATTTATGAATTAATACATATACAGTATAGATACTGTTGACTGAAGCAGCAAAATAAGAGAAAAGATAAGCAATCAGTATATGATACACGCAGTATGCTGTATCAACCAAACAGTAATGAGCAGTAATGAGCTATCATAGTATAGAGAAAGTGAATCTCCTTTAGAATAACAATGAGATGTATCACAACAGTTTGCTGTTGAGTGTGAGCTGCAATGTTAAACCTGAGCCTATTTAAGGATACATTTAAATAGTAAATGACTAAATAATACAATGGATACGAGTTGTATGGCACAATGCTATTAGACATGAATAATTAATAATAAAACAATAATGTCGATAGTAACATTAACCAGGATTGTGAAGATAGTTACTCCTCCATATACTGTAATGCAACTGATGCTTTCCTGTGCCACTAAAATAATCACTAATGGCAAATGAAGGATGTGCTGTATACCTTTTTCAAACTCCAGTAGGCTACAGTGTGCTGGGGGGTGGATGAGGGAAAAAAAGAAAGCAATTTCAATGAGGAGGCCTGAGCCCCTTTGAGCTACCCAGACTTCCTTCAAATCCTTCAACCCTCAGAGTGATTTATCAGTCGAGATCCAAGATGACATGGTGGCAGGAAAGGCTACCACTCCACTGCTCTGACAGAGAGGAAGCTCACAGTGAAATATGGTAGTAGTTTGGATACAAAGTCAAAACTACAATTTGAATTGGTCTCATAACGGAGGGCAACAGGTTAAATTTGGAAAATTATCTTTCAGAGTACAACCCTGAAGGCAGATCAATATCATGCATATGGATACATGTTTGCATACAAGGGCTTTCATAAACAACTATTCCTATTTATTTCCACTTGAATGTTTTTATATTTTTATTAAATCATAGTGTTTTCAAAAAGATAAATATTGATTCTGAACACTGTTGGATGTTTCCATTAGTTATTTTGACAAATGGTAAAAACTGGTTGCATTGGTGTCAAGATTAAATCGATACAGTAGTCAGTATCAAGGTTAAAGATTGTATTATAACAACACATATGATTCAGTAAGCTGTGTTTGATGTCTCTCCACAAGCTTTATTCTTTTTAAATGATTTTGAGTTCTTGAATGACATGGTGTATCTTAAGTAGCTCTTCACTGTCTACAGAAAAGTGCTATTTTAGAGGCTTGTGAGAAATACTGTCAAGATCGTGTCCTTGTCTGTTCTTCATGATGTAATGATTTTAACAGTATTCTTCAATCAATCGGCCAAGAGAGACAAGCCATTTTTGCACTAGCTGTATTTCTGGAGAATAAAACTTGTTGAACTGTTCATTCAGAATATGCACAACCACCTAATTTACACAGATGTGCACTTGTTTAATCTTAACTTAAGTTTAGATTTGATAGTGTTTTATGACCCATGGTTTGTACATTGGAACTTCTGAAATGTACTTAAGCCTTAAGACGTACTGTATTGCAAATACAGATAATGGACACCACTTTACGTCGTTTTAAAGAGATTGCATTTTACTGCTGTAATAGGTTTTGTTTTTTCCAAATTTAACTTGAAAGAATTAAAAAAAACAATACAGTTGTCTACATGTAACACACTTCAGGTTGTTTTAGTAACGGACATATATTAGAAGTTTTAAAATTGGTTGTGAGTTTGGATTTGCATCCAAATATACACAAAGATATATTTGTATTGAACCAATGATCAAAGAATATGCAGTACAGGAGTCATCACAATAGTCTTTTGTCAATAGCAACAATGGTGGTGCCATATGCACAAAAAATAATCATGGTTGAAAATTCAGATGTCAGTGCCAAGACCAGATCAAAGAAAACATGTTGTGATTTCATGGTTGGCAGGGTAGTGGCTTTCAAGCATGTTCAAGGTATGGTATGGAAATGGGGGGAAAGCTACTGTGTCACAAAACCTATTATTAATCTGTAATTATACAGTGTAACATAATATAATACATTTTAGTGTTCATAAAAGGTCTTTATACTAAGCAACAGTTTGAGAGAAAAACTGACTTAAATGGGCAAATTTAATAATCAGTTTAATAGCTACAAGAGAAGTAAAAAAAAAGGAACATTTGGAGTTGCTAAAAGTTGAAAGAATACAAAAACATAGGTCTTTTTACTAATATTACATCCACAGTACATTGCTAAAAGCATGGTCATTCAACATTGTCAGCTTGCTGCCCCTGCCTTCCTATGACGGCATATCGGACTATATAGTAGAAAAAGCTGTCCCAGATACTTGAACAGTATTTCTACACATGTATACTTTAATATACGAGGCAATTCATAAACTGCTCCCATCCTATGTCTGTATTTATAGTTCACAGAAGAGTGATGGACAGTGCTCATTGCGGTCACCGGACTTGTTGTCTGTACCAAATGTACAAACAGAGAGTGGGAAAAGGGCTTTTAGGTAACCCACACTCTCAGACTCGAATATATTGCAAAGTGTTTTAAAACTCCATGATTCAATTTCTTTGAATACTTTTAAATCCATTTTGAAAGATCTGAAAAACACAAGTGTTGGGGTGTCTGTGCTTAAACTGATCTTTTTGGAAGCATGGCTTATTCTGCACTTTGTTCCTTAGAATATTATATATTGTCCTAGTATTGTCTGATCTGTTTTGTGTCTGCTTACAATCATTTGTTTTTATCTTGTGCTGCTGTCTATGTTAGTCAGGACTTCATTAATCTCAAGGAGACATATTTTGGTTAAATAAAGGTTAAATAAAATAAAATGAAAAGTAGCTATAAATAATGTTAAAAAGTTTGAAGTAGCACAATAAATAAAAGAAAGTGGTATTGGCAGGACTTCTCTTGATTGCAATGACCTACAGTACTCCACTCTGTACAGTTAAGACGTGAAAAACATGGTCAAAACAGTAAGAAAATATTAGAACCATTTGTGTTGACAAATGTAACATGAATAGGTACATACTGTACTAAGGTGGTCTACATTAATTCAAATATTAAAACTGGCTTTAATTGCTACCTGTAGCCATTATTATTAAATGCTGTAGTAAGGCCACTGGACAAAAATTGAATAATCAATGATGCAATTAACAATTATTAGCAATCACCCTTCATTTAAATATTTATAGACATGCTGTAAAACTCAGAACATGTTTTAATAACTGTAGGAAGAAGATATGCACCATTTTGAATGGTGGTGAAAGTGGTTAAATAAAACCTGTGTCCAGGCGATAGCAAGGTAGCAGTCCAACATTTTTAGAGAAGTTGTGCACTTGAGGAGTGAAATCTGAAGCAGCCAATCAAGGCAGGCAAAATTATGATTTCCTACGGAAATTATCCAGGCCTGATTGCACTTATCAATGAGGTAGAATAATTGTACAACTTCCAGCCATTGTACATGGCCATTTGATTACATTTGAATCCCCCACATCACTGTCAGCATCCCTTTAAGTCAACTCCTCCCCCCAAATCCTCTGACAATCAACAAACAGAAATCACATTCTTGGGCGAGAAGCTTTATGCAGGCTCGTTCACATGACAGTAATTACCCAAGAAAGCAAAACAACATGGTGATATTTTTTTATTCTTTTACCAATGAGAAGATGAAGGTTTTACTATCAGCTGTTCTGCTTTATGTCTTGTATGGGATATGTTTGGTTTTAATATAATTTTATTGTGTTGTGTCAACATTGATTAAAGTGTATATTTTTAACATGAAGTCCAGGAAGAGTGGTTGGTGCCATGGTTACAACTAATGGGTTTCCAAATAAACAATAGGGATTTGGCTGGTTATATGAATAAATAATAAAAAAGGTAGTATTTATGACACTCGGGGGAAAAAACATTCTAGTCACTAAGCACTAAATTGGACGAAAATTGTTCCATCAGAAATTTAAGTGAATACAAAGAAAGAGGGGTTGGAGAGGTTGAGGTAAGAGACAAATGTTAAAAAAACACTGTTATCAGAGGAGGCTATCATGCATAAGTATTTTACTTCATGTTAGAGTGCGCAGTGTAAAAAGGCAGCTTTATTTAATTTTCTTTAGCCAGTTTACCTGATAGGAGACCAAAAGTTTGTAAAGGATCTGGAGATAGTGTTCTACAGGAAGTGAACGCTTATTAAATATGATCACCGACCTACTTAAAAATGGGAACCCTTCTTCTAATTGAGCTCAGCAGACCTGTAGGTGTGTTATAAACATGGAGTTTCCTTTACTGTTACGGTATCCCACTAAAAACCCTGTTAAATTGTATGTGATGATCAATGAAATAAGAGAAGCATGGCGTGCCCAAAGTAAACAGTTTGCATCCCTACTCCTTAAATTGTTCCTGAGGGGTTTGTGCAGGAGACATTTTATCACGGCCAATTAACTGGCATCTCCTTGGATGCCTAATTTTCATTAAATGACAAAGTTGATATAATTCAAAATTGCGCATATAGACTGTATAATTATATACAGTGCATGAAAACTATTCAGTCCACTTAAACAATGGCTGGCAGCCTCGGTCAAGTGCATAATTAGTTTAATTAGATTAAATAACCAATTACAAGACTAACAAAGTAAATAAGCCTGCAGGGATTCCACCAAATGCTTGAGAATAGAATTAGAGTGGAATTAGTTTTTTGACAGGCTGAATGACAGTGTGGTCGGACAAACAACTCTATTCATATCACAAAGAGAGCTAGCTGTCGTCAAAGAATGAAACAGATAAGTAAAGGGTAAAAATGTGTTGATAATAAACTAAAATAAATGAATGAATCTAGTGCATGCTCAAAATTACAATGCATTTATGGATATCTTTTGGAAGTTGCATCACTACAGTAAATACCGTAGCCTTCTCAAGACTGTTTTCATTAGCAGATGATGTTGGCACTTAAACATAAACTTTGGCACACATATAAACTTTGGCACATATCAGATATCATACTACCCAGATGTCCATCTGGGATGTCCATCTAGGTAGTATGATATGTGATGATCTCAAGACATAAAGCGATAGTGACATACCTTTGCTGGCACTATCCACATGGTCCAGTTCGTCTGGAAACCTCAAAATCGCTTGGTGATTCTCTTCACACTTCTCAGCCAGGAAATGAAGAAGTGTTGTATTCTGACTGATGGATTTAGTGTCCCTGAGCTAATAGGATGGGAAAAAAAGGAAAGAAAATATTCAATTAAGCCAAAGTTTTTACACTCATTTACTTGTCAAATGTTCTACACAGCCTAATGGTTGAGGTGCAAACTGTATAACCCCACCCGTCCACGGTTTAACTCCCAGATGAGGGATCTTTGTCTTGATCTTTGCTCCCTGTTTGTTGCTACACTGACAAAATAAGGCAAAAAGTATTGTCTAAATAAAAATGCTAGTGATGCTACTTTTTGTTATTCAAATTTGTTTTTCCTTTAAATGTGAAAATACATTAACGAAATGTTTAACATGGCTTATCTGAGTAACTTGCTTTTAGCGCACAACTAAATCCATGTCTGCATGCTGGCAACAACCATGGTTGCACAAAAATTAAAGCTGCAAGTACATAGCATATTTAAGCACCCAGTGCAAGACCACCAACATAATAATAATAAGGAACTGCATGTAATAGGGATCAGTTAATTGTTCAGTCAATCTGAGGAGATAAATTAAAATAAAAATTAAAAACATGAGGAGGAGAAATAAAAATTCTAATTTTGCATCCAACACCCACAGTACAGTACATACACACATAAAATGATGCCACACCTGTGGGAAGGGCAGTAGGAAAGCAGGAAAGTCAATGTAAGTAAGTGTTTGACAAGTATGTGTGTATGTATGTATGTGTGTGTGAGTGTGTGTGTGTGTGTGTGTGAGAGCGTGTGTGTTCATACACAGAAGCTGGAGTCTCCACATCAGTGCATAGGGAACTTGTTCCATATTCATTCCCCACCATGACTGCCATGCTGTTTGAATGGCATGCTGGGAAAACTAATTAGCACAACCCACCTCTGTGTACTCATACTGATAATATCTGCGCTGTAAAAAGCCTGCAGTTGGACATGCCCACACGTGTGCACATGCAAACACGTGTGTAAATGCATGGATTGAAACAATCACAAGCAGTCAGAGGCATATGCTCGCTCACACGCTCTCACACACACACACACACACATACTTTCATTAAATGAAGATCAATTATTTGCTCACGTTGTGTAATCACAATTTTGTTTCATGGATTATAATTTTTAATTTGTTTATTGCTATACCCCAAACTGTCATTACCACACAAAAGGTGCATCTCTGGTATGCTGATTTAATCTGTTAACTAATATTAATAATATGTAATAAAGAGAGGGTAAACTGGGACAAATAAAAAAAGAATTTCAGGATTTGTGAATGTGAAACAGTACTTTGACTGAAACAATGATTCTAAACAATGTGATTCAGTGGTACAGTTTGTATCTCTATATTGTAATATATTGCACAAAGCTTAACTGATACAATGTGTTAATGATTTAGAGGGCTTATCTTTAACTTGAATTTATCTAGTGCCCATACAGGGAAGGAGAATGGGCAACACTGTGGGGTTTTATTGAGTGCAGTGGGTGTAAGTGGAGAAACCATGTGGTTTCAGGTAATAAGGCAGTCATTAAAATTATCCGATGAAACTGGAAGCATATTAGCATTGTGAGGTGAATATCATTGACATAATAAGACTTGACCAAGTCCACAGAGCATGCATATTCCCTAATTAATAAACACCCCACTCTAACTGCTCTAGCCATACCTGTTAATACTTGTAATATAATATGTACAACTTTAATGAATTCATTTGTACAGTAGAATTAGTAGATACCATTTTCATTTTTTATTTTAAATAAAATCTGGAACCTTTTTGGTCCATTTTGCATTTATAAAAAAAGACCTTTAAAAATACCATGTGAAGAATAGGCACTGTGTTGTTTAAGCATTTTGTTTTATATTATTTTGTGGTGTCTGATCAGCGACATATTGCATTTCTTCTCCTTTTTATTATGCTCCTTGTATAACTGGAGGTATTCCCTGATCTGTCTTTGTCACAGTAGGACCTACAGTAGTTTACTGTAAACTGCTCTTCCAGCAGAAAACATAACTTATGGATGTGAGGGGACGGAAATCCTCTGTCAAAACCATTTTAAACTGATTGACTCATTTAAAAATGTACAGTATGTTTTACATTATAACATATATACACCCACACACATACATATATAGTTTTATCAGTTGAGAGAAAAGTTTCATGGATGGGTTTTATTGGCTAAATGTGAGGAGTTTTGAGGTTTTAATATAGTTTAAACACAATTAACACAACTGGTCTATTGTCTTAAACTGTGAATCCTAACAGTCTGAAATGTTCCTGTCCAATACTGTAACACTGAAATACAAGTTTAATCTTCTATAGCAGATAGCGTGAGAATGGCAATAGTCTGAATGGCAGAGCTATGGTATATTTGACATACATTTATGTAATTGAGACATCTGGGATGGTAATTAAACATTCAAGTAACACATATTTTACAAAGTAAATAAAGGTAATTTACAAGAAGAGTAGTTTATAAGGCAGTAGCAAATGTACTGTATTTTTAGTAAGTGAGTAAGTTAAGGTAAAAGGTAAGAATGTAAAAAGAACTGGATTTGGTGGTGGTAAAACATTCTGCTAAGGGACTTGCTAAGCCCAAGGTGCTGATGATATTTTCACACTATTTTACATCAGGAATTTCAGTCAATGCAGTTTTAAGGCATCGTGAGAACTGTGCCAGGGGCTGTAGACAGGTTGAAGTGAGCTGGTCTATGTGAAAGTTCAGGGCCATTTCTAATTCTTGTCCATCACTTGTCCTGGCCATTTCAAAGTTTGTGCTAAAAGCCAAAAGTGAATCAAGGCTTTTACTATCAGAGCTCCTAAGCTTTGGAATGCTTTCCTTGAAGAGCTTAGGCTACCTGGAGTTTTACCACAAATCTTTTCTTTAACACTACCCATATAAAAGGCCTTTTTATAGCTATAATGTGTCTTATCCCATTATATTTTAATGGTGCAACTGGATGGAGTGAGTATAAATGCTACTCCTTTGAATAAATGTTTTAATTTGAAGTGGATGGGAAAATGCTGCTTCATTACAATGCTGCTGAAAGCACAGTCTGAACATTGATATTACAGTCAGTGATATTATTCAATCTTTCATAACAAAACTTGTGTTGAGGTAGTATTATTTTAAGTTCCTCACTAGTTAGTACGATACATTCCAATACATTGAGCATTTAGAGCGGTGAGATATAATACAACCAAAAAAGCTTTCACTTAAATATCTAGATTTAAAATAAATAAATAACAATAATTAACTAACAACAGAAGAAATAGTAGTGGGAATGTAGAACCCTCACACTAACAATAAGGGTTGTTGGCCCTTTATTGATCAATTTAAGGTTCAAGGTACATTTATTAGTCAAGTAATTCTAAAACACAGGGCTGCACAATGAAATTTAAGTTGTTTACCTTTTGTAGACAGAGCTGTAGCAAACACATTATATACTTGCTCATAAGATGTATAGATGACTAATAGATAGCCTGTTCTGTTCAACTTACATTTAACACAAATCAATGCCATGTGGTCCACAGTCTCTTCTATATTCATAATGATCATGTGTATCTTTATGCATTTAAAGCATTTTCTTACATTGTCTTACAATACAAGTATTTGAAAAATATAGTGAAAAACTCCCATCATGTTTTTTATTCGCATGTTTGTCACACTAAACTATAGTGACATGAAATTCACATTTCACCACTGTCCTTGTAAAGTCAGAGTGGATGTTCAGCTTGCTGAATATACTGTATGTGACCAGGCTGGCTCCCAGGAGATTTGTGTGTCCTTGGCAGGACAGGGGGCTGTAGTGGGGTGGAAGGTGAAGGCGGGTCAGCCTATGCCCTTCCCCTTGCTACTCATTCACATCATCAACCTCCTCCTCCCTGATGAGCCCATTAGGTACCCTAGACCTGCCACCCAGGGTGCCATTTACTTGATTGACTAAAATGAGAAAGCAGACTTTTTTTCTTGTCCATCTATAACGGCCCAATCAGCACCCTGAGGCATTACCAGGCTCTACACTGGCACTCTACACTGATTCAGTCAGCTTGCAGGAACACGAAAGGCACACTGGATTCACCATATCAAAGCCCTTTTCACACCTGCAAGACTGCTGGCTTCAAAAATGCATGTAAGGCAGTGGCTTTTGGTATTCACACTTAGGTCTCCCATATAGAAAAGTAACATGATGAGTGTTTTCACATGACATGACTGTTCCATTTGACATGATCGTTTAGGATAGATCAGTTTTTGTCTACTCATAACAGTTGCTGCTACAGAAAGTGTAATAACATGTCACACAGACTGCCTAAAAGCTTATTTTGGCTGTTTTCCCCCACAGCTTCATTGCCAACCTTAGGCAGTGCTGGGAGGAGGCTTGACCCTGCTTCAGCACCCCCACACGTTTTTAAAGCACTCTGTAGGCTGCCCAATAAATATCCTCATCAGTTTTATCATCAATTAAATAGGACATTGAATACTGTTGCCTATACAGCACCACCATGCCAAAGTTACTTTAAAAGGGACAAGACAACAAAGTGAATTTTTGGCTCTCAGTAAAATCCTAATTTGTTTACATGCTGTTGATTTAATAGATATACCTGTTTTGCTGGATCTTTATCCTGTAAGCAGTTGGCATGAAAAAAAGTTGAACATTTAGGGCAACTTGACTGATTTTGAACGCATGTGGCCAGGTTTCAAAAGAGGTTTTCCTGGATATGTTCCCTCCCCCCCGATAAGATGCGGAGGGAAAGAAACCCTTAAAGAATCTTCAAATATCAAGGAATTCTTAAAAATCTTCAAGAGAAGTGTGTAATTTCTACAGCTTGAACCTAACTCATTCATGCAAATGTGTTTAAAATGTGTAGACTATACACATCAATATGGCCAATCCTTATACCATATCAGTTTCAAGACTAAAACCCACACCATTACTTTCCTATTACTTCCTACTTTTAGAGCCACCTTGCTCATGTAGTTTAAGTACCATTTTAAAAACCCTGTCTTTATTGTGATGTGACTAACCCTTTGTCTACAGTGTGGCTGACATTCTCTTCTCTCACTATAGCTTAAGGACTCTTCCTATCAGAAGACAGTGTACATCATCAGGCAGGCAGCGAGTTGTGTATGGCTGTCAGTCCCCTCTTTCACACATTTGCATGCTGTGATTTTACCTGGCTGCCTTTTTCTGGCTTAAGTTCCACAGTGCTCCACGCCTCATTATGGTTCTGTTATTTGTTAGATTTAAAAAAAATGTTCATTTGATTGTTAATTAGGTACTGTGGATCTTAGAAGACCTAGACTCTGTAAAGTCCTTTGAGGCATGTTTGCGAGAGGCCTAAATAAATAACTTGATGTCATGATATCAGTTAAACCATTTCTCATATAGCAGCGGACTCTTGTGAGGATGTCTCTATAATCTGAAAGCAGCATTTGATGAAGGCAAGTGTAGTGTAAACAGTGTTCCCAAATTGGGTTACAGCCACATGGACTGGAGATGAGGAGGCAAAAAAGCAGAATCGGTTTATGGTCCTAAAAACATTTTTTTGTGACCTGAATAAACACCCTGGTTTTCTCTGAATTTGTAAGTGGACTTATTACACCAACAGTAAAGATGTCAATCCAACAGCTCCCAGACCTGGGAACGAGACTTTCTGACTCTCCTAAAGGTATATTGGTGTCATTGGAACTTTCCCCCCACACACATGCATACATATTAAATCCCCCCCCCATGTCTGTCACAAGGAGAAACTCAACAGATGTGACATAAATCTTGGGATGCATTATTGAAGAAAGTGACTTTCACCCCTCAGGTAATAGGACTGATCAATACATTTTTTTATTTTCCTTCGACTGAAGGTGGTGCTCCACATCTGATAATATAACTTTAACGTAGGTTACACTACACAAAACAGATCTGACAGAATCCTTCTCTCAGATTCATGCATCTGCAACCATGTGGTGCAACTGAGTGTTGCAGCATGTATTATTTGAGGCTTGATCTACTGTGTCTTGGATTGAACCTCATTTGTCCATTAATTTGGACAAAAGTGTCCAATTTTAATTAAAATTTATATCTATTATATATTTGGAAGCAATTACGTTAATTTACTCTCATGTCTACTATCTAAAATCAAATCAGCATTTTTTTAGAAACCTCTTTTATGTTAATGTCAGTTCATGTTTCAGGTGTTCATCTGTGTTGTGTGCTGTGGTGGTGTGTTACCTTGCAGAGGAAGCTGATGTTGAAACCAAATGTCTGGGCATTCCTTGAGCCAGCATTCATGTAATTACCAACCAGCAACACCAACTCCAGGAGCTTGCAAAAGCCTTCACTCTTCTTCACCTCCTCACAGGCAAACGTCACATTCATGATGTCTGGCCGGATGTTATTCACCTGCTCCTCAAACGTCAGCTTGAACAGAATGCCGTTGAGACGTGGTCGTAGGAGTTTTACTGAACTCATCTGAGGGTGTGAATAAAGAATAAATATAAGTCTTTAATATTGTATATAAACTGTTTCAAGTGTAAGTTTTTATTTATTTATTATAATTTAGTACAACTCCTCTGCACCTTCTTGGTGCACTTATTTAAGTCAGCTCTCCTGTACTTTTCTATAGTTAGAGGAACCCAACATGGCCACCTGCAACCATTGGTAGCTATTTTAAAAATACAAATGCATGTTCTGTGCAGGGCAGGGAAAACTAACTAAAAATAACCAGTAATAATACCAATTAACTTTTCTTTTGTTGTGTTAATACTTACACCAACCCGCACAGTCTTTGAGAGGCATACAATTTTCACATCCAAAACTGACACTATCTGAACTTCAGTGAAACAAGATGCCACACTTACAGTACTGTATATCAGCCCATTATTTGTGTGATCCAGCCATAGAAATGTATGTAACACTTGATTATAAGCAAGTGGCGAATCACTTGACAGGCAGACTGCACTTGCAGGCCAGTGTGCTTGTTAGACAAATAACACACATCTAGCTGTGAACAAATGTATATTCATAAAGGCACAAACAAGTTTTGTAAAAGTGATTATTATACCATGAATTCTGCTCCTCACAATCTCCAATATTTTAGAATGTCAGTTCCTACAACAACTTTTAATAATGTGAACAAGGACAGAATAGAAAACCTAGTAAGCTACACCGCCTTGCCATCACCATCATGTTGAATCTCCAGTGTAATTACAGATGTGACTAGTCTTAATGAACTGAAAATCATCTACCCTCTTTAGCAAATGGGAATAACCTCTTTCCTGCCTCCCTCCTGACTTTCACATGGATAAAGGAATTTCCCATTTAACAGATTTGTCATAAATAATATAACAGCCTCAATCAATGCTTGTGGGCTTGGGAGTGGAATCACTGAAGCCAGAAGAAGAAAAAAAAAAAAAAAAAAGAGAAAAGACAGCTATGAAAATGGGAGGGAATTAAAACAAATAAGGTTTTGGCTGTAAGATATGTGGCAAAGCAGCAACCACAGACAAATTCTACAGATTGCTGCATAATCCGGTGCTTGAAGGCAACCTTCGAATCCAGCCAATAATGTTTCATTACTGCTCAAATGTATTCATGCGTATGGGCAAGTTGTCTGTCAACCCCCCTTCCACCCCACACACACCAACAATCTCACCCACCTCCATTTCTTGCACATACACGCATGTGCACGCGCGCACACACACGCACGCACGCACAAACAATCCTCCCCTCGCCTTGACTTAAATTGATTTGTATACAATAAGGAGAAATCACAATGAATGCAAGGCCATTGGTGACAGCTCTGGCAGAGAAAGGCTTGAACATGGCTTATTTCCCAGGGGAATTAAATAGTTCTGCATTGAGGAGCTGCTTCATCAGTGGGAAGGTATGTGATCAGAAAATTGGTAAGATCACAAGGGAAACTTCCACCCCCTGCTTCATTACATCTCCTAAAAGACATAGGCCAAAAAGCCTTGAACGAATAAAAGAATAGCTAGTGAGATGGAGTACATCTGTGACCCTTGAGTCTAATTGAACATTTCTTTTTGGAAAACTCTGTAATGTACCTATACGAGCTTGTTGTAAAGTTAGTTTACAGTTTCCTAAAGTGCTAGATGTTCATTTGGTAAATGGATGGCAAGAGTAGTTAATTAAAAAGTAATCACAGCAGTAACTAAGTGGAAAGGTCAGAACAGCTTGATGATGTACTTCCGTTCTTCTACAACTGATTTACAGTAGAACTCTGCCTTTTCAGTCACCCTCCATACTATTCCTGAAGAAGGTAGTATGTCATGTTGTCAGAGCATAGTTGATACATATCAAGATGAGAGTCTGATTATGTGTGAAACACTGCTTGCTAGATAGAATCAGGTTGATGAAGAACAATGAAATGTTTTTTTTTTTATCATTAACTTAAAAAGGGCATTATGGTGGTGGTCGCCTCACAGTAAAAGGGGTCGTGGGTTCTCTCCAAGTACCCCAGCTTCCTCCCACCATCCAAAGACATGCAGGATAACTGAGATTAGGTTAATTGATTATTCTAAATTGTCCACAGGTGTGAGTGTGAGTTTGAATGTTTGTCTGTCTCTATGTGTCAGCCCTGTGATTGATTGGCGAACAGTCCAGGGTGTACCCAGCCTCTTGCCCAATGCCAGCTGGGATTGGCTCCAGCTGCGACCCTCTGACTATAAGTGTTATAGATAATGGATGGAATAATGGAACTTAAAAGCTTGAATTAAGTCAGTAGATAAGGTCAAACAGTAGACTGGTAGATATTTTAATGATATCACTTTCTGAAGTATGTGTTCTAAAGTGTGTTACCCACAGCATTATTTATCCTATCATTGCACAAGATAGAACTTTCAGTGGTCATTGTAAATCGATTAGAGGATTCGGATACATCACCAAGCTGGAACTATGGACTATGGAAGAATGCTTTTCAAAGAACTTAATTACAGATAGGATTCATAACCTAAGGGTATGATTTGATGAGACAACAATGACAGTCGATGCCAAAAATATGGCATTCAATGAATTGTTGATCCTAATCCTAATCAAAAACAACTGAAGTGTTCTTTGTTGGAATCAAAAGTGCTTTTTTTTTATCATAGCCTCTATCCTTTGGAAGTTGAGTTACAGGGTTTTGGCTTTTTTTTTTTTTATATTAAATATGCCCTTTATATTGTTAGATGTTAGACATTACTGCAACTCTCTGGGATATATCCTTCTAATTAAAAATGTACTGGTGCTTTGCTAAATCACTGTCAAGCAGAACCCCCCCCAAAAAAAAATAATAAGAAAAATATAATATTTCTCAACTGTGCATGCTTGCAAGTGTTGGACTATAGCAGACTTGGAGAATGATTGCGCGTACTGTGTGTTCTGTTGGGGTGATCCAGTAGTCACCAGGAAATTATACTCACCACAATGCCAAACTGCTCCGACTCCACTAGCTCTTCATATTCACCCTTTAGTTCCGCTAGCGCATTCAGCTCTTTCTGCTCTGGCAGGTTCTTTATCAGGTTCTACAAATGTGAGAGCATACACACACACACACACACACACACACACACACACACAAACACACACAGAGAGGGAAAAAGAGAGCCACTGTTAATGCAAATCTCATTTTCTGTCCATGTGAGGATAAAAATCACCTCACAGACAAGAATGACAGGGTACCTTACACAGTAGGAGGAGAAAAGAGTCCATACAAGCAAAGCTGCTGAGTGTGTTCCTATTCAACTTGCCTGGTTAGCTTACAGTTTGAAAAACAACTTTTTATACACAGTTTATCAATATCAGATAGTAAAAGCATTAAAATAGTATGCACTGTTGGATGCACTTGGAAGAACAAGTACTTACATGTAAGACTTGTCATACATACAAATGTACACAGATTAAATGGAAAACATCCTTTGGCCATTATACTGTCAAAGAAAAACACCAGATTTCAGTTACAATGCATAGAGGTTTGCTGATGATCTGGTAGGAGGATAAGCAGAAGTCACACAATCACTGCTCACTGTGGCTTTTTACTGTGACAATGGTGGCCCTTGGCAAATTACCAAACATGTCAGGGACCTTCAGCTGACCTTCTACTGCATAATCCACATCACCTGACAATTGTCATAAAAATACATGCAACGGGTTTGCCATTAATTTGCTAATTTCCTGTTAAATTTCCTTTGCAGGAGCAGACTGTTCTGCTGGTGGTGAGGTTGAAGATTAAGATGGAGATGAGGAGGATAATGGGAGGGGCTGTGTTTTCTGTAAATGTTAATTGTTTGCGTGAAGGTCAGCCAAGTTAATAAAATTGACCACAGCGACTTTTTCCTCTTTTCCTCAGAGGAGAGGAAGAGGAAGAGGTGCCCTTTTCCAGGTCTTCACAAAGCTTCCTTCCTCATTAGCTCCCCAAATTTATTCAGCGGGAGCAGACTGGCGTAGGGTCACGTGGCCAGATGGAAACCCAAACAGGGAAAACAGAGAGCATACACTGCTACTGGGCCACAGGCTTGGCTGACCACTCTATAGACCTCTGCAGCTATCGCAGGCACCACAGCCAGAGTCTGCTACCCACTAATGATGACATCTCTGTCCTTCCCTCAGGGAAATCAGCAATATAAAAAGTAAGCCATAATGCAGGCCTGGCATTCCTGTTTGGGAGGAAGCCATTATATCAAATGTTGCTTGCTTTCTGCTGAAGCTCCAATTTGGGTCTGCAGCAAGAAATTGTGCCATGATAATGATATAAGCAGAAGCAGAAAGGTTTGTATTATATGATTATATATATTAAAAAAAACTAAAAACTAAAAACATTTTTGTAATTGGATTTTTAAGGACATATTTATGTTGCATTTAAATAATGAATGGACACAGTTTACTTTTTTGTCCCCTTTTGGTTTAGAGCAATGGCTATGCTGTATTTAATACAAAGCTCGCTAATTATTCATTCATGACCTTTCATAAAGAAACTCCTCCTGATGCCGTTTTATATACTCGATGACATTTTCAAAAAAAAACATAATTCTGAAACTGAGGCGCAGAAACAGAGGTTTTAGGTACAATTTTAACTGTTGAATGCATGTTCGTGAAAACCTTAACAGACCTGATCATTTGTTTTTATGTACTCAATAACTCGAGAGAGAGAGAGAGAGAGAGAGAGAGAGGGAGAGAGAGAGAGAGAGCAACACAACATTCTTCTCTTGAATTCAAAGGGACATCAGTAGCTGGATTAGTGACAAAGTTCTCCTTGACAGTTTATCATTGCTTCTGAATGGAATGAAATCAACAAAACAGCAAACCATTTATCCATCGCAATATTTATAATACTGAGACCAATAAGATTATTTAGGCTGTTCTTCTCTGGCATTGCTTCTTGAGCAAAGATGAAATATTAGGGGTATGTTTTCACCCTGGGTACAGTAAGACTTTTACTGTGCCTTTCCATTTGAGTTTAGAATAGTTTAGCATAGTATGACATACAAACATACATTCATACATAGCTCTTTGTAATTAAGTTCAGAGTGGATAAGAGAGATGAAATTATTCTAAAACATTTCAAAATGCTACAGTTGAATACATCTGAAAAACCCAAACAAAGGATTAGATAATAGAAAGTTGAATCCACCTTGTGCATGTCATTTAATTTGTCTGTCATCTTGTTAATTATTAGAAACCCCATAGAGCACAATTGACACAAAAGCAGCGCCATATGTGTGGCAATGTGGGAGACTGGGTGATGATGCTGGGCCAGACTCCTCACCACAGGCCACCAGACACACACAGCAGTCTAGGAGAGATTACTGGAAGTATGCTAGCAACACTACACATTCATTTACCGCCTTGGGCAAAGATGAAGGCGCTACATATCAGCACACTTGCCAAGATGCAGCAATCCACTAACAAAACATCACCAGCAAAAACTGGTTGTTCAGGTTAAAACCTTATAAATCCTGCTAAGTATCAAAAACAAAAACACATTGTTGGCTGAATGCGTTGAAGAAATTAATATATTCAATAATTGTTAAATGTATATTGTACATTTACCAGAAAAATACAAATACATTTTATGGTAAATTTAGTTACGGTATGAATTAGACTGTTGATATGACTAACTCGCTGCCTTGACATCATGTTTTGTTGCACATACATTGTTGTGATTAATTTACTTTTCTGAATAGGCTTCACAGATTATACAAGTAACAAAAACACTAACACAGATTTAGTTTGACCAAAAAAGGTACACTGCCAAAAACTGCCATTTGTAAAATCTGGATGTGATCATAAAAATATATGTTTTAACAGTCAATCAACCACGTGCTGAATAATTATTCTTAATCTTTGTCACGGACAGCAGTAGTCCAGTAACATATATAATAGCAGGTTTTATTTCTATTAATGTGAAAATATGAATAATCAATACATACCTGCCTGTCAAAATGTGTTCAATTTCAATTTAAAGAATAACCATGACATTAATGTGCAGCGAAATGCTTTTGGTTGTTATCCCATTCTGAAACAGATTAGGATATCATTGCACACAGTACTCAATCAATGTATTATAGATTTACAGGTACAGGTCAACTTAAAAACTCTGAGTACCTCGCAACAATATTACAGGTGTTTTCCCATCATATTAACCTGAAACTGTACAATTTTGGTACATATATAGTCTACGAAAATAATGAAACTATATTAAATATTGGTGAAATCATTCCACTACTGCTACTCAGACTGTGAAATGTCTGTACTTGAGGAATGGAAGTAGTTGTGAGGGTAAAAGAGAGTAAAGAGATATAGGTTGCGGTTCACTAAACATTTGTAGAGGATGACGGTATCTGTAGGGCTTTCACTTCTATACTTTGATCCCTGCTGTTTCAAAGAATCTGTGAACCCATGCCAAGTTAATACAGTTTAAAAGGGGGGCATTAGGCATGTATTACTTAGAAACATAGTCGTGCAGTTTACAGCACAGCCCGCCACTAAATACAGCAAGTGCTTGTGTAGTGTAAAATAAAAATGCTTAAAAGCTTTGATATTCAGGTCAAGTTGAATTGTAACTGCACCCTTGTTTTGAGTGTCTATCTTTCTGTATTTGCTGTGTGGAGCAGGACTTACTTTACAATCCACAATCCCTTGTGAAATATACTTTAAGCATAGAGAAGCATATTCCCAATAGTATTGTGAAAATGATAAAGAAAACCAAGAAACTTTAAGATGTAGCCTGAGACAATCAATCGATCAATCAATAAAGGCTTTCTCAAAGCAATAAAGTCTTTATTAAGCTGGGTTAAATAAAGGAGAAAACAGGGAGAATCACCTGATATCTAAAAGATGATCTGAGTAAACTGTGTTCCTCTCTGCTAGGCCTATGGGAGATCTACAACAAAGACAGAAGAGGAGCCATGCCTGCCATGTGCTTGACAGATGTGATTTTCTCCTATTAATTGATTTTTTCCCCTCAATTTTGGGACACAGAGAAACATGTGGTATCTTGCTCATGCTTTGTGATGAAGAGCAACATGGGACTGCCATCTCCCTGCCGTGACACCTCAGCAGGCTCCCTACCTGGCTCATGGCAAATCAGTGAAGACTTCAGTTTGAATCAATAACAAAATAATAAACAGACAAGAAGACTTCTCAACATTGTACAAGCCTTATTTCTCAAACCAATGCTTGACAGTTCCAAAAAAGACATTTCGTGGAATTTCAAATGTTTTTTTTCCCCAAACTAAGTTTAAGAGTCAAAAGAGAAAAAAGTAACTTTGCACAATAGTTTGTGGGTGTACACAGCATCCATCTTAAACAAAATGTTACTACCAAAGCAAACTGAATATGTGGAACAAAGGGTATCAAGTTGTGTTTTCATTGACAAGAATAAGGGCAGTTCTGACATATAATGCTCAGAGTATAGTGCCTTTCAATTTTAACACTTTTGCCTAAATATTTTTTTATTTGACCAAAAAATAATTTTGAAAAAATCCGTTTAATTGGAAATAATGTGTAAAATTTTTATAAAAAACGAAACCGGTTTAATCGTACAAAACGTCCATTAATATTCAACAGTACGAGAAGAACACACAACAACAAACAGCAAATCTTATCTTACAGGTAAATGTGTTAAACAATAAACATCAGTCGCACAGGCCGTTGTAGTCTTACAGAATCTGCAGCCTGCCAAATCACACAAACACCTCAAATCTCACTATGAGCAAAGCTACGGTGACAAGCTGACAGGCAACAAACTGAGTGTGACAGATTCTAAAATCGCATTAAACTAAATGAGAAGTGCAGTCTGACAGAAAGACACAAGCACAGTGAGAGAGAGGAAAAAAGGGTTGAGAGAGAGATAGAGGGGGGGGATTAATTTGAGGGTTGGGGCTGGAAAACCTGACAGACTTACTGTGACATTAAATGTGTCTTTTAGAAGGAAATATGAAGGACTTTTTTATATTTGCACACCTGAGCACTTACATTCACCAGGAAAGGTGTGAAGAAGGAAATTAACAAGGCAACTAGAGGGTTCACGTAGAGAAAGAAAAGAGATAAACAGAAAAGTAACAGAGAAAGAAAAGAAACTAAATACTAAATAAAACAGAGGCTGCAAGAGCTTGAAAAAAGGTTTCTAAAGCTTATTCCGCCCTCACCTGAATCTGTTAGAATTACAGACAAATCTAACTTTTATATATTAACAGAAAGGGGAATGTGCTTTAAAAAGTGAATGCTCATGATGAAAGGGTTTTACCTAACACATGAAGGCAATCTGTATGCAGAATATTTTCTAAAAAACAAACTTGTCAACATGGAAAAAGCAGGTGAACTTTACTGCACTGCATTGCAATTGTCTCTAATCTGTGAATATTATTATTTTACAATGCCTCATACACTCATCTAAATACAGTGCTGGTATATGATGAGACTGTCAATCAAATGAGAAGAGAGCTAGCATGCAAAACAGTAATAGAAATTAATTTGTTTGTGGAGTCTGCTGTCTGAGAGCGTCTGTGTGAGTGATGTGCCATCTGTCACAGAAGCAAAGACACTGAATTGGAGAGTGAAAACAGAAAATACATTTTTGCTTGTTTAAGAAAATACAGCACCCAGAGTGCCTGAGGAGAAGCTGCATGGCCTCCACCTAATCAAAATGTGACTGTTGTGCCCGTGTGTATGCATTTGAGTGAGTGTGTGCTTTTAATCGATATTCAACCTGAGGACTAAGTACCTGGCCCGGACCCTGTGGCTGGAGATCAGCAGCATGGTGATGATCAGTGAAAAGTACATGTAGTACCTTGGGTCCTGGCCATCAATTCCTGAAGCGTATTTGATATTGCACCAAGCCAAGCCTCTCTTTCTCCTGCCTTTACTTTGTTTATTCAATACTTCTCCTCCTTCTGTCTTATTTTCCCAGCCCTCCCATATCTGCATAATGTATTTCACATTTCATTGTTAAATTAGCATTTGATGCAGAAGAGTTATGTGCTGTGTGCCAAAATACACCACAATTAAGCCCAAGGGGGGACCCCATTTCTCCTGCTTAAGCTCTAATCCAACAGGCCCAATGCACAGCCATACTTATCGCCTTGCCCCACATGTGCACTTTTACACCATGCAAATGATGCTGAACATTGTGCCAGGCTGCTACAATCACCTGTTGTTACAGCACAGAACAAAGGCTGGCAATGGGCACTGCCAGACCCTGCAGCCAATGGGCTACCACGTGTAATGATGGGGCCATGCATATGGATGAGCATCGTGGTGATCTCTGTGATTGACAAGAGGGATAAACAATAATAACAAACAAGGCCAGTATGAAAGACTCTTGTGAGACCTGGCAGAAAGGTTGTTGCCATAGTGAGGTGAAGAGAAGTAGTGCAAAGCCGAAAGCTGACAACACTGGTGTTTACTATGAGACAACCTAGTCAGTGTGTATTAGGATTTTATGTGACACACTATGTAATTTGCTACAATTTCAATAAATAGTCACAGCAAAATTTCTGCCAAACTCTTTAGCACCCTAATGTTGGAAAATGTTGTCATCACATAAGATATGACAGCCACAGTGTAAGGTAATAATAATAATAGTATGAACTCAAATTTAACAAAACACAGCCATGTGATCATCTGGGGATTGTTGCTGATGCTGTAAAATAATATGCAGATAGGTAGCCAATGGTCCTTCTGTTTCCATATATCATGACTTTACTTATATTGAAATAAGAAATTCAAGGTTCAAAGAGATGAAATATAAAAACTGGTGTTGGTCTGACCAATCAATGTATCCTTACATATGGTATAATATGACTATACAAATGTGCAATATACCGTGACAATAATTCCTGTTCAACCATATTACTTTTGCAGCATTGTATCATTTTGACTATAACTGATTTTCATGCTGAATCAGTATGAGCAAATATTGATTTAATATATGTAACATTGTACTGCTCATCCAAAATCACAAAATGAATACAAATGTGTCCCACTGTTTACTTAAACGCCCTGGTATGTCAACCAATGAATTCTCCAAATGATGTGCACACATTTACTCATCAAGACATGCTGTGTTTAACTACAAGAGATTCTGGACACTTCTTTGATATTTCACTAGTGCATTTGCACACAACATAGAGCAAAACTAATTACAAATGAATAGTGGCGGTGCAGTGTTAGTCATTAGCATTTCCTTTTGAAAAGTAGATGGGGTAATATAAAATACATTGGCAGACATTAAACATTAAGAAGCCACTCTGATATTCTGCAAAACAAGCCCCCAGGGCCATATCATCTGCTGACGAGAGTTAGCTTACCACACACACCAAAAACTGGGCGTACTTAAACATTTAGTGATGACTCCCTCATTTCAAGCAGCTAGATCACATGGCATGTTCTGGGTAGGGAGGGGAAGAGCTGCTCAGACGCAGACTACAAAACTGTTTGTTGAATCCTTAATATATCTGTGGGTGTATATATCTATCTATGTCAATTCACTACTTTCTTCACTCTCTTTCTTTGGCTATATGAAAGAAACAAAGAAATGATAGACATCGTTATGCTTATTTGTGCTTTTAAAACAAAAAAATAGCTTGTTGTATATTTGAAATGTATGACTCGATATCCATGGAACACCTTTAAAGCACAAGAGTACAAGCTATACTTACAATAACTGACTCAAGAGAACAAAACAAGGTACGTGAATAGTTTAAATACTCCCGCACACCCACTTACATGACAACAATTTCTTTGGGATTAAAGGTAAGTGCTTGTTCTAAATATATACAGTAGGTTAGGTGTACTGGAAAAAAACAAGTTCCCAAAAACCTCAACACAAAAAGATTCTGACAAGCCCGAAGGCTTGAACTGAATGTGGGTAATTTTAAATCAAGTTACGTGTGCAGCAAAAGTCTGAATTTGAACAACTCTACAGCACATATTTTGATGTAACTTTTGAACGTCAGTGGCCGACTTACATTGCCAACACTAAATACAGCCCTTTGTGCATTAGCTCTGACCCACTGAGGACAATGTAGTGACAAGCTTTGATGTGACATGGTTTAAATAAAAATGGGCCGTAATTGGACATCACAGGGATTCTGCAATTGCTCAACTATATATAGTGGATGAGGAACAATGGCCCCACTTTTGCATGATGGAGGTAGAAAAGCTGGCTGGACCTTAAAAAGCTAATATTTCCCTGGGGCTTTAGAGGAGGGTACGAGTATATTGCAGGAAAACTGTAATCACAAAGAACTATTCCCTAAGATGTGCCAATTAAGTAACTAGGGAATGCAAGGTAGTCCAGCAGAAACATAGTATAAGAAAACAAAGAAGAAAATGGCAAGGCAAAAGAAGAAGCATGGAGAGCTTGGAGAGTACACTTGCTAAGCTTTAATCTAAATTCCTGGAAACCAATACCACTTAATCCCTTCCACAGTAAGTAAGAAATCTTCCTAACAATGGCTTTGGACACAGTCCCTCCCAGAGATTGCAAAACGTATGTAAAACAACAACAACAACAACAACAACAATGTCCGCCACTTGAAGTAATTTAACAATTTTCCAGGGATCATTGCCACAGGAAAGTTTTTTTTTGTAGTGTTTAATCATTAAGATGGGCCAGTTTATTATATGTTTTCAGCCAACTTGAAATGGAAATCCCAACAAAATATGTTATGTTACGTTATGTTGGTAATCTGGTCCAAACTGTGACTACAGTTTCGGAACATACAGAAATTCCCTGACAAATCTCCCGACCATATAGTGAAAATTATTCAGAGCATAAATAATTCACATAAATGTTTCACAAGTTCATGCTTGTATCAGGACCTCTTGGAAACATGTTCCAACCAAGTAGGTGGCAACAGCATAATGACGTGTTTTTGAAAATTCTGCCTATTTTACTCTGTCCTCTAAGACTTCCCGGACCACCTGGTTAGATGTGCGCTGAACCCAGCGGCAAGAGCAGCTCAAACTGTGTTGTGTCTTAAAAGGTCTTTGGGAAGTAGACACTCCTATAAGAAAATAATACAAGTAATATAGTAATAAAAAAATGTTATAAGACAATAATGCTCTTAGCCTATTACACCATAGTAATCTTGCCAGTGAACTATTATGAGCACCCCCTCATCATACCAGCTGATTACACTATAAACTATTCACGTTTACAAGTGCTTAATAATAATCGTGCCATTGTTTGGCCTCCTTGTGTTCCATTGGCAGGAACTGTAAGGGCATGGGACCAACTACCATCATTATGCCAGTTAAGCCTTCTCCCTGGGGCAAAGAGGCTGTGAGGGACTTTTGGAGAAATTAAAACACAAAAGGAGAGCCAACTTAAGTCAATGACCACAAGTTCATTAGCATAGCCACGTCATGATTTAAACAATGTGAGTGAGGTAGAACACACATTTAGTCAGAGTGCTACTAGATAGAACTAGGGGTGCTGGATGTCCTGTAGTGCCTGACTAAATGCAACTAGGTCCCTAAAGCCAAGAGTGCACACGTCTGACTCTTTGCCACACAAGATCTACAGAACCTTCCCTTGTTGCTTCTGTTGCCAGCCAACGATAGCAATGAATAGCTTTGTCAGGCTGTCAGCCCTTTAAAATTAGACCCTTGCCAAGCTTTCTGAGACTCAATCTGCTTTCACTGAGCCAATGTTCATTATTGTCTTTCATTGTCCTCTTCATGTCATTGTTGTACAGGGTATGGTCGTTAGGTGGGTCTGATGTCTTTTTGAATTTGATGCAAGTGACCTTATATACAATAGTGACCTCTGTCCATCAGCACAGTGAATTTTGTGGGGTAAAAGGAAGTCGAGAGACAAAGAGTGAGAGAGAGAGAGGGATTGCATGCAAACGTGTACCTTACACACATTTATTGGTTGGATGATGAAAGTGATTGTGCGGGGACAAGAAGAAGGAGGGGGTAACTGACACAGCCTATCCATCTGCATGTATGTAGCGTATGTTTGTACGCTGGGTGCATGGAAATGAACATAAGTATGGAATTGCAAAGATTCATATGAACTGTGGATGAATGGTGAGAGCCAGGACTGTCTGCCACCATTCAGGGATGTGTACATCATCTCTGAGGCGTTGATGGGCCCTAATGCAGAATAAGGAGAGGCAATCAACTCATATCTATCCACTCTGCCAGGGTGACACATTGTAGGGCTACTTCAAGGCCAGCATGCTGCCACATTCTGCTGACAAATCATTACATTAGACATGTCTACGAGAAGGAAGATAATAAGATTGAGTTACCGAGTTTTAGATGCATTATGAACACCTCTTGCTTCCTTGATTCCTTCCATTTTCACTATTCCTTCCATCTATCAAACCCTCTCCTTGCTTGTCACTCGTCTTTGCAAAATAATGCCAAGGCACAATTTTAAACTAAGCTGAGGTTTGAAGTGTTTTATTCTTCTCTTGTATCAAGTGCTCTTCATCTGTTTACATGAACACAGGAGAGCTTTGTGGAACTGCTGAGTGTGGTACAGTATATCACTTTTTCAAGGTTGGAGTATTCATTAACGCCTAACAATTTGTATAAACGGATGCTCAGTCTATAAGAGAGAAGCATGGATATCCAACCAACAGTATTTTCACCACCTTTGTTATAAAATATGAGTAATAATATTTAACTACTGACAGTGGTACTTTTGTCAATAAAGGTCCTTTGTAATATTAGCCATCATATTTGCCATATTCCAATAATAAGCTGTTTTCTTGGCAAAGCCTAATTTATATGTCTTAATCCTTGTGCTACCTTGCCGGGTCATATTGACCCAGTGGCCCATTGTCTTGACCCAGTGTCTTCTCCACAGGGTAGCACAAGGGTTAACTGTGTGCAAAAGCAACAAGTGGCACCAACCTATCAAAAATGTGAAAAGTAATACCTAGAAGAGCCCACAAATTAACAATGGCTTATCAAAGGCAATAAAGGTTTCATCTTTCATCTCATATTTCAGCTTACTTTCATTCTGTCTTTCACCATTTCAACTCCATTATTTATTTACTTTTATTTTATGTGCACACAATCAACCACTCCTTCTAACATTAGCAAGATGGTAAATGCATTTCCTTTTAGTATTGCCCAAGCAATGCAGACGCATCTTTCTACTGTGTATAGGTGTGCAGTTGTCCATGTGGATAAATGGTGATTGGCGTGTGGCTGAAAGTGGGTGGTGTAGAGTGATTAATCAGCATAATGAGTGTAGATGAGCACTGTGCAGATGGAGCCCACACTCAGGACTGTGTCACCCAGCAGGAACTCTATTTGCTCCCTCTGTAGAGCTCTAACTGTGTTTCTTAGGCATTTGTGAGATTGCAGCGCAGTTCTGCACTATTTTGTTCTATAACCATCTAACTTTTATTTCACCAGGAAGGTTGTCTAAGTATGCAATCAGTTTTATTCCCATAACAATAAAATGTAGTCCAGTGTTAGTTTTAGTTTTCTTGACAAATAGTATGTCACAATATTGTTTATATTTAGAAAATATGTTTATGCTGTTGTAAAAACCTAAAAGCAAATTATGCTGCCCATTGAACTCAAATATAAGAACTTGAGTTTTTAGTTTTTCTGCATTAGAAGCAAAAGCCACTTGAGCAACTGCATGGTATAAAAAGTCTAATTAAAGACATGTTCCTTTTAAATGTAATATTTCATAGACAGAAAGAAAAAGAGACTATCTTTGATTGATATTGCTGAGAAAAAGGCAAATGTGCTTTAAAAAAAGAGGAACCACCTCCTTCTTAGTCCTCCTCCTCCCTGTATCACATGAAAACATTTTAAAACACTGCACACAAAATATGACTAAATGGTACAATAAAGTTCATATTCTGTCTATGGGTACAAACAGATATCAAATAGAATTCAAGTGAAGTGCCCTTGAATTAAAAAACTGCAAATGAAATTATTTATCAATTAAAAAAAAAAAATGTAGTGCATATCCATTAAATATGCATTGCTTCCATGTATCCAACTCAAACTCTGTTCTCGTAGACAGCTTATGTGAATACTGATGTAAACCAGCAATATGACATAAAATAAACTTGATGATGTTGTGTAGTGAGGATGTTTAAAAAGGCACAATCAATGTTACTGTATGTCAATACATTACCGAGTTGTGAGCAAATTGAAAAGATGAAAGATGCAACCTAGTCAAAGGTTTCTGAGAAGCCTTCATATTTATATTAAGTCTCAAGTGATCCACTCATTGTAAATACTCAAATACACAATAGTATAACACAATTATAACCACAGGTGAATTAAGAAATTATTTTGAGTAATATTGTTGCACAAAATACAACAACTAAATGGAGAAACAATGCAGATTAATGGAAGATAATGGGGCAAAACACTACACAAAAAGGAGGGGCAAACACTGACATGGTATATTGGAAATAAATAAACATTTTTCTTAGAGGGTTGTCCTAATCATTCAGTCCAGGCTTTAATCTGTCTTTAGCATCGTTATTTAACCAGCAGTGACACACTTGCCAGATGTGGGCTCCTTCTGCAACAATAAGTTAACTCAGTTGGTCTTCCTGCCTCCCCCTGGATTTCATGACATTAGCTCAGTTCCCAGATGCTTATGCTAACTCACACACTTGCTCTCATGAGTCTTGTTGAGCCTTCTTCTATTTAAGCAGGCTCAT
The DNA here is from genome assembly GCA_036023655.1 of Nannoperca australis. Taxonomy (NCBI): domain Eukaryota; kingdom Metazoa; phylum Chordata; class Actinopteri; order Centrarchiformes; family Percichthyidae; genus Nannoperca; species Nannoperca australis. Next base: position 91,005 of record JAVQJD010104215.1, read on the forward strand.
TGTCCTGCAACACATTTATTAAAGAGGGAAACAGAGGGGTGGCAACGGAAACCCCAACAAATAGAGGTGATTGCACGGGGAAACAAAAACATACATTTTTGCACTTATCCCTGACCACCTGTCATATCCTTAACACCATTGGTTTAAAAGCATTCTTTAAAAAGTGAACAAAAGGAACTTGAACGTTACTGCAGATGCCTGTATCATAGTTACTGCATCACAGAGAAAATCAGAATTTTGGATGATGTAGGTTTTGGTAAGTTTGGCCAATATTTTCAGTTTCACTATTCAAGTGCAGGCTGTTGACTATTGACCAGCTTCCGACAATGCTACTGACACCAGCTTGGTGTGTTTAATGGTAGCTGTCTGATGGTCAGTGGGTTGGTTTACATTCCCTGTAATCCAAGCAGACTACTGTAAACCAGGCCATCTATTTGTCTGCTGCTGTGTGCAACGTGGCCCTGGTGAGGATGTGTTGGGGACACAGCTGCCCTGTTGGCAGACATACACTATTTCTACTTTGCTATGGAAAGGCTGAAGGATGGAAAGGGTCAACACCTTAACTTCCTTTCTCCTTTACAAAGCAGAGGGGGGCCATGCCATCTACTAACACACACACACAAACACTGTACTTTCTGCCAGATTGCTGGCAAATTAAAGGTTATCAGAGCTCAAAATAACACTCCTGAAGGACAGCTCTCTAGATAGGCCCCATCTAAATATATATTGTCTCACCACCTTTTACTGGGATCCAAGCAGTGAGGAGGAAGCAAACTAGCTCTTGTGTGTGACAGTGTTTGTTGATAAGCCATGTGGGAAAGGACATGTACTGTCTATCAGGTAAAGGTAATGTTTTTGTGTATTTATTTTTCCAAGGGAGGAATGACCTCTGGACTTAACTTTGAAAGCTGCACTTGAACGATGCCCATTGCTGCTTGGGAAAAACAAATTTGTTCACACCACATAATGTATAACTGCCAAGATTATACTGAAATCAAATCTTTTATTTGCTGTTCACTCCTGAAATAAACTTCTGAAATAAAACAGAAACAAAAGACAACAGCTGGGCTTTAGTGCTTAACACAAGGACAGTGCAGGAAATATTAGTGCTAATTGAGGCTCACGCCGCCCAGTGATGTATCTTCACCTCAGATGCACCTGCCCTGCTTTCAATTAACGCTGCCTGAGACAAGAAAAAATGAAATGAAATGGGAGCAAAAACAAGTAGCCTTTAGGAAGCTCATCAATTATGGTTTAAGACAAAGGCAAGAGGAAAGGAGGGTGGAGTTGGGGAGATTTTGCCAAGCCTCGTCCTTCATCATCCATTATAGTAAGATGAATGGGGGGTCTCTATGGTACATGTGAGGATGAGACTGACTTGTGCCAAAAACAGACCATAACAGGTTTAAAATGGGGTCCACCAGACACTGGAATTTTAAAAAGCGTCTTTTCACGTGTAGATAAAGTCTCTCTTTCTCACTCTGCCTTTCTCTCTCTAACCCACACAGACACACTAGGACACCTATTTTTCAAAGGGTATAAATAAGCGAATGTGTGTGTGACTGAAAAAAAACCAACACACCACACTGAACATCAGTCTTACCTGGATGAGTGATTCGCTCAGTCTTTCCTCGTCTACCTTCAGCACAATTTCCCGGATCTCTTCATAAGGCAGGCGGAACGAGCCCAAGAAAATTGCTGTTGTGATGAAGAGAGAAGAGAATCATTTCCTTTTTTTATTAGACCGCAGGGTTCAAAGAGACATTTCAGCACTCACCACAGACCTAACTTGTCACTTGGAAAAACTAATACACTTTCTGCCCCTCAACAGGATAGTTTGTGTCACCCTGACAAAAATTGGGAAGAAAAACATCAAGATTTACTAGTAACAATGAAAGGTGTCAAAGTAATACCATTTCTGCTTAATCTCAAAAAGGTAACCATTATAATAGCAACATAACAACAATAATAATGATAATATACAGTATTAGTTGTACATGGCTTGTTGTACTTGTTACTTGTTGTAATGGTGTCATCTGGAAAGGCTACATGGTTTTGTTTGGGTGGATACAAAGAAGTACACTGAATTTGCCTCAGGGGACAGCCTAGTGGGTGTTTCACTCTCCAGGTGGGGTGTCCCACAGTGGAAATTGGAGCTGATGGCGTATCCAGGTGGAAGTCACAGGTGGAGGATTGGTAATGAGTTGAAGGAAAGTCAGTCAGCAGCTGCTATACTGCTGCAGCAGCGGGACCTGATGTCTGTATTTGAAACGCAACAAATGAATAGATACTGCATCCTGCTTTCTTTTTTTCAGTCTATTACTATTTATTACATAGACTTTACTGCGTTCACTTACTACATAGTCACGACATATGACGGCTATGTTTAATCACTTGACATTAATCTTCACTGTGTTGGGCTTCAGGTGACTCAGAAGTTCTGCAGTTTCCACATTATCCTGGTAATTTATATTTACACAGTTATTCCTCATAAGCATTAAATTGTCCTGATTGGGGTGCATTTTCATCAAAGGGTAACCCCGCATTACATAGTAAGTGACAAACTGAAGTAGGTACAAGGAGTATAAAAAGTAGGTTAAGAGTGACAGGCTGAAAATCCAACTTTTGCTGTCATCTAGCAGTTGAATTTTTCCCTTGCCATACACTCAGTTAGTGTCAAAGATGGGTGTGGTCAACCTGCACGTGTTTGATTATTTCCTGGCTGCAAATTATGGTGGTGCATGTGGAGGTGTGTTAATGCAGCACAACGCCATTTTGGTGCACACTTTGGCAAAAAACTGCACCTGTACGGCCACCCAGCGAGGTCAGTTCTCAGACGTTGCTCAGGTGCTCTGAGCTTTATTTGTGGCTTTAGATGCTGGAGGTGCACAGAAGGAGTGTATTGTTTTCTTTATTTAGAAAGCATTTCATTAATTCAAACAGCTGCTACACTGCACAAAAGCTGCTGGACTCAGAGATGTTTGTCAAGTTGAAGATGAGTGAAATACCTGCTTTTGTTATGGAAATTGTTTAAAATAACTGAATTAATTAGAGTTCAAATCAGTTGTAGTAGGCTGCTTTAGGAAGTCACTGTAATTATGTTTAGCTGGCCAACAGTGTGAGCTTTTACAAAGTATCTTACTGTAACATTTGATCATAATTCTGTAAAATGTGCCAAGTGCTACTGTACACATCATGACCTGCCAAAACTTCATAAACTAATTTTAATGTTGCCTCTGTCTGGCTTCTGCTCCTGCACCAAAACTTCTCAAGGATACAGGTGACTAGTTTGAAATGATTAAAATACATTTTACTCAATTAGGATTGTTTTCTTCTTTGAGGTCTGCATTTAATTCAATAGGCCCCTCTAATTTAATTGAACAATTAAAAAATGGGTCATCACTTAAAACTGGGCTCGTGTTGCGTATGCTCCTCTATAGTGTGGATCAAGGAAATCAAGTAAATTAATCATGTCCTGTCTCTCAGGTTTAAAGTGCTTGGTGTTAAAATTCTGACCTACTTTAAAAGTCAAAATCTTTTACATTTTATTCAATCTACTTGCTGTTGAGCTTCCTTCCACTCACAACTTGATGGCTTGTCCATATTCTATAAAAAAGAAAAACTGCCCACAATTTTGGTCTGGTTGTCTCCAACCTTTGCAATGATAACAAGTGACATGGGTAATGCAATCATCCTCAAAGTAGGATGATAGTGAAAATGGATTTCTTTAATTTACTGCAAAAAGTAGTCTGTCCGTGTCTTATTACGTTTTGACAACTGTAATTATCATGATTTAGGGTTTAGCCACAAGTCAAACGCTCACCTGCAGCTGCAAGTAGCTTTTTAGACCAACAGATAGACACAGTTTATCCGACAGCTGTATGCATAATCATTATACCAGAATACATAAAGTGGCACTGACATTACAATCATTCATTTTGTCCCACTCCCCATCGCAGTCACTGAACCTTCAATACTAACACACATGAAAATTGAAAAGGGAGCTTAGAGGGTTCCGCAGCAGGCAGTGAATATGATCTATGATGCTGTAGCATGTGTCAAGGCAACTTGGGGAAGCTGTGTAGGACCACATGTTTTCCACCAATTGCCATTCTGGAGGTGAGATTTTCTACACTTATTTTTGCTTCCTGCCAAATTCAAAGCCCATCTGCTGGGGCTGTAATCAAAGATGGCAGTGACACCTATCAACATTGTCACAGCCCATACACAAGCGCAATTACATGAGCACACTGGCACATACTCAAATGCGCACACATTCTCACATGTGTGAGCACACGCACACACACACACACACACACGCACGCGCGCGCACACACACACACACACACACACACAGTCACAGATGTGTCATCCGTATGTTCATGCCCTCCCTGACATCAGGCCCCAATATTTTGCCTGATAAACTCATTCATCTGGCCTCTGTTCATGGAAGATGCAAGAATATGAAGCCTCACTGCACCATTGCAAGATAGCAGCTGCACATAGAAGGGAATTGGTTAAGATGAACATATAATTATTGTTTCTGTCATGTATATGCATCCCTCAGCTTATTTTGACATTCTAGTTTACTTCCAGTCTACAGCATGCTATTGCACACTCTTCTACTCGTCCTTTAAAGAAGAAAGGTGAGAAAACAAACATGGATAAACAAAGAGGGTGGAGTAAGAGTCGCAAGGAGGGTGACCTGTAATCTTAGCATTTGACATGCATATTTCATGAGGTGTTATCATCTGCATTGTATCTCTGAGGTAAGGCATATCAAGGTTGTAGATGAAATCCAGCAGAGTTAGGAAAACAATAAGAAATGCTCTTACCACCAATCAACACATGACTGTCAGGAGTCACCATTTCTGTAATGAATTTATACACACATTTTATAGATTTGGGATCAAGAAGGGAGGTGCAGGGTTTGAGCTATTGGTACAATTCTAAGGCAAAAGGTTTTTGTGAATAATTTGCATCAAACCCGAAACAAAACCCAAAAACATTTTCATTCAAAATAAAAATAAAAACTTGGGAGAGTGAATGCTGTGAACCAGTATTAACGCCACATTTAGTTCACTTCAAAACACCTACAGGTAGCTTTTGTGATCAGTTCTGATAGGCATTTACTTTAGACATGATTACAGACAGGGAACATTTCCCCAAAGGACTCAGTAAAACAGCATCACTGGTGAGCGTTTGACTGTTTGTTTCCCTAAGACAGCTTTGTTGGCCTGTCCATGGGGGTATGAAAATGCCTGGGGTGTCATGGAAAATAACACTGACATTTCTGACATAAAAGGTCATGGTTAAAAAGAATATAGTACTTCATGAGCTAACGGTGTTAAACATGGGGTTCTAGGCTGTAAAATACTGTATATACTTACAAAGATTCTGTGCTGTTTTGCCATCCAAGATGCGCAGCTCTTTTGCCTTTTTCTTGAATTGTGTCATTCTGTCTTCAGTCTCATCTTGTACATCTTTTTTCACTGCGGGAAGAAAACATAATATACAATAAATATTTTCTGAATGACTATGTTGACATTTTCGAAATTATATGCAATGTACAGACTGTACAGCATGGTATTTAATCAAAATGTTACACTGACTGCTTTCAGCACTGTATAAAAGAAAGAATGAAAGGATATTCAAAAATATGTTTTTTCAACATTACCCACAACAAAGTAAAATAAATAATTTACATACATTAGAATGCACGAAATACATTAATGTTTATTAAAACATAGACATAGTGTTGACAGGCCACAATGGGTAAGAGAGCAACAGATGGTATACACCAATTAAAAACCATAGTTTCCATACCAGAAAACTTTAGCATTTTGCTTCCATATCACTCTTCTCTTATTAAAAAGGCAAAAGCAACACAGTTACTATTTGAGCTACTACTGCTGAAATAATTGTAGGCTATTAAATTTATCGACTTCAAAATGCATCCTACATTCAGTATAACAGGGACAGCCATCCCATGCCTTAAACAAGGTTTTATATTAAATAGATAAATGGCAATTGTTCTCCAATACCACATTGCTAAAGTAAGCTTTTCTGCTCAGCTGGTTAACATGCATTGTTTTCTTTGTGTACAGGCTTGCATTCGTAATGCCACTGCAAATACTGGTAGCCTACTGGTACAAGCAACAGAGCACAGTCCTGCAGATGACTTCTGCCTCTTATTTGCGTGTGCGTGTTTTGCTGTCATTGTGACAGTGGTTAGATGGTTGATAAGCACAGCTCCTTCCCTTAGGCCCTGTCTGTCAACTTGCTAGAGCCAAGGAGATAATTGTGTTACACCCCACAGTCCCAGAAAATGGCATTAGGTCTATGTTACATGACTGAACACAGTAGACAAATTGGTCCAAGAACGAAGAGACCTTTGATTTCATAATGGAGACATTACTGAGTGCACACTCCAGGGACACACCACGTGTCAGCATGTATTACTCTTCACTTACACTTCAATAACACCAAGCTCTAAAAACATAGGTGTCCATGTAAAGAACAAAAGTTCAACATTTTAGGCTGTAATTACAGTACTGATGAGAGGTGATTTCACAATAAGGAAGCAGCAATGTGAGAAAGATTGCTTAGACCCTTCCCTCTCCTCCTGGTGGCTTATGAGAGAGGCAAAACACTTTGTTGCTAATCATCACAACTGCTCTGTTTAAGCCCAAGATGGCAGTCTCTCAGGAAATCTAGAACAAACAATTTGCTCCCCTAGCGCCGGCTTGCATATTTGAAGAAACAATCAAAGAGGCAACATCTCCTGGGCAGCCAGAAGACGCAATGCTGAAGGCACCTGCCCAACTCCAGTGCTTGCTGTCGACACATGACATCAGGGATGCGGTTGTTTACTATATTAAGTACCAAAAGAGGTGCAAGTATGTACCAATGCTACATACGGTATTATAGTTTGATTTTCTGTCAACATCTGAGGATGTTCCTCAGAGGCTGACAAGACTCTGCATCCTAGTTTTAAGTCTACTCAGACTGCGATACACAACGGGCTATATCACCTTCATACTCAGCGGAGTTCAGAGATTCACATGATCAAATGGCTTGAACGTTTCTTTTCGTTAACATAAGCAACGTGGTGAGAGGCAGAACTTTAGAATGTATTAATGGTATGTTGATACTAGCTAACCATTATGAAATGAAGGTGTTTTAGTTCTTGCGATATGTTCACCTGATGAGAGGAAAATCCAACACACTTGGTTTGTTTCACCATTTTAATGGGACAGCGTTTTGCTTCAATCTTGGTCAGGATTATAACTTTATTACAATTTACAAGCATGAATGACAAATGAATGTTAAACTTTGAATCTACTAGAGGTAGAGCAATTCAAAACATCTGTTTTGACCTAAAAAAGACCAAGTAAAGTTCAATTTCAATTACAGTGGCACTTACATTTTCAAGATAATTGCACAGGTTTATTTGGCAAATCAGTGGGGATAGACAGGGTAAAAATGTAGGTCAACACAGGTCTGACTGTTTTCATGTGGACGTGTTTGTCTGCTTTCAAATGAAAAAACTAAACAAAAACAATTTCCAGGGTTAGGTTTTATGCATGCCTTTAATTTTACATGACTGGCAAATATATGTATTTTCCCATTTCACTATCACATTTCCTCCAAACCCACCAAATAAGACTGGCACCCAAATATATTGTATTTAATAATTCCATAAATAAATCCAATAACAACATAACAGCCACAACACGTCGACTCACGACACTAATTCAGTAACTAGCAAGGCCCAAGGAATCATGGTTCTTGTGGCAAGAACCTTGAACAAAGAAACTGGAGAGCCAGCAAAATAAAACATGAGCACACAATGACTTCCCTTAGAGAATGAACCCACAGACTGAGGGCAAATTAAACTGTGATGGGAAATTTGGCTGTTTTTGGTACTAAACTGTTCTCTTAAACCTCCATTCTCCTTTCTCTACTGCCACTTGAATCTCTCACCAAGGTGCCTTACACTCTCAGCAGGGTGCTCTCGGCCCATTCGTCACTGCCTCAGCTGTCTTTGCCCCTAGCCCCAGGGTCCCATGCTATCTCAAATTAAACAGAAAAACATTGCCTTTAATAATCTGAAACAGGCACATTCCTTTCTGATGCCTTCCCATACAGCTCAGAGCTCTCCTGCTGGGCACCGAGTAGTGGCATCAGTTGGCTGATTTCTGCAACAGTAATTGCTGGCTGACTCAATTATGCCACATGTCACATGTTTCCTCTGAGCACTGCATGCGGACTGATGGGCCCTGGAGGGCTTGCACACATTCGGGCTGCCATGCTAGTAGGAGTCTCAGGTGTGTGGAGAGGATGACTATAGGTGGTATATTTCACCCAGATGGTGGCCACAACAATAAAGTAAGCTTCATTAATGTCTGTTCATAAAGTCCGTTAGGTAGCTAAAAACCGCACCCTCAACTTGACATCATACTTAGGTCAAGTTCAATTTTGACAGAAGTTTTCATTTGTCTTTTTATTAAAATGCGACTTTGGGAATTTATGTCCATCTAATTACTTTTCTGCCAAGAAAGATTAACCTGTCCAACAGTGTAGGTCCATAACAGCTGATCAAAGTCTTTGCCAACATTTAAACGTGTTTTACCAGTTGCCCAGTGGCTATGATGTAATACTCCGACAACAATACAATCCCTCTTGCACAAATGTATACCATCACTCAATAAAGAGCCATTTGTCATGGGCACAATGTGGGAGAGTTTTTGGCAGCTCCTTGGTTTCCTTGAAGTCATTGCGTCAATCAATGAAAAACTGGAGAAAATCTGTTGAAAAGATTTGCAGCAACTGTGTTATGTAGAGCTCAACTTCAATAATATTCTTGGGCCAGATGGTCCTCTAAGGGATATGATAGGGTCAAGTGCTTTTGACTTGATATTGGCCATGCAAGTTTGAGAAGAGAAGTGTACCAATGAATTATAAAGAGTCAGTTTTTCACATTGATTTGTTGTAATATATCTTACTTACAAGGGTGATGAGCTTTGAGAAGCATGTCAATGAAAGTGTTTCAAAATCATGTTTCAACAAAACACATGAAAGATTGACTGCAACATAATCACATGAAGAGAAGTCTCTGGTGAGCGTAACTCTTACACATTCCATTAACTGAGGGGGAGTTAAAGCTTGTTCAGTGCCAAAAAGGAGTCACCAAATTGACAGAGGTTCCATTGAAAAAATACATGAATGTTTGAGCAAAAACAGATTTGGCTTATTAAAGATGACTTGGCATCCATGTTAAGCCTTCTTTGTGGGTCTTGGACTGAGGTATACCATTGGGAAGCTCTGTGATAAAATGAGTTCTCCAACACTTGGACATCCAGTCTGTTTGTTGGCTCAGAATCACTACCCTGGTTGCCTTCCATGCGATATCTCCCTCAAGACGTACATAAAACCCAGGGCATTACAAAGCTAAACACTACCACATGTTCACTTCCGGACACAGACCATCCCGCTGAGCACTGCCACCAGACACAAAAAAATGAGCAGGACTTGAAAATAAATAAAAGAAACTGAAAATGACAGGTCTTCAACAAACATATTTACAGTAAAGGCAAAGGAACACAGTGAAACAGACAATGTGGAGTCTGGTCCTCTACAAGGCAATTTATTCCCTCAAATGTACAATCTGCCTTCAAACATGTGCCCTGTCCTCCATCTCAGGGCCTCACACTGCTGGAGAGCTGCCAGCCCATCTAAAGGAGATGGATTCTGAGGAAGAGTCACTGGCCTCAGCCATGCCTGATCCACTGAAATACCAATTCCACATAGTGTTAAATATATATATATATATACACATACACACACACACACAAACCAATTGACCAGTGAAATACTCATTGAAGCTCTGTATTTCTACCATTTTAAACATGTATTAAAGTTTTTAAATTAAAAAATCCATAAAACCTGATGCACGTCAGGTTGAAAAAAACTAAAAAACAAACAAAACAGAAGTGATATGAGAGTCATGAGTGAATAAATGAAGAGTATTAAAAAAGTATTAGGGGCAAACCATAGTGAAAAGGGCCTTTCTAAATGTCTACTGTCAAGATAAAGGGGGTATATAAAAGTTCCTGGCCCAGTCATAGCTAGAATACTGAGATGCTCAAGATCTGAACGTACCAACTGAACTGACGTGCTATTTTGTATCTCAAAAGCAGGCTCCCACTCACAAAAAGATAATCCCTCTACCTTTTACTCAGAGACTTGACATAATTTCTTCTACTATCAGCTTGGCAAAGCTATACTAATTGTATATACTAAAACATAATACAAAAAAATCAATAAATTCACTTTGAATTAGACATAACATAGGCTGTGACAACAACATAAGTCCCTGATGAGTTTTTTTTCCTTATTTTTTGGTTTTAATAAATAATTGCTTGACTGTGAAATAAAGAAGTTTTTTTTCTTCCTTTGTCAGGCTTTAACCTTGACGTAATAAGAATGTTGAAGTTGTTTTTTGTTTTAGATTTTCTTTTTTTTTTTATACTCCTCGGCTCAAGGTGAACCACTACAGTGGAACTACAGTTGGGGAGGGGGGTGCTCTCAACCATGCAATCATCATTATGCCTAATGATAACAGGGAGTGGGGGAAGTGGCTGATAATGATGATAGAAATAGTGCATAGTGTGTTAAGTGTGAGTGCATGCACACTCGTGTGTCAAAACACACTTCAAAAAAATATGTGCACACCCTTTCAACCGGGCATGACTATGTGATTTTTCCAGAGTTATCTGTCCTCCCAGCTAAAAACATCTGGTTCTAGTTATCCAAGATCTCTAAATAAAAGGTGTGTGTATAAGGAGTAGGCTAAGTTTGACCTGTGGACAGTAATGTTTTCAGTATGCAGGGAGAGGCTCAGCCCATGGTGGAAGGTACACAGCTGGGCCTGGAGCAGGGCCCAGTAAGAAAAACGCCTCCTCTTGTAATTGAGACAACACAGATCTCCCTTAGTGACCCCCTTCCCTATTTCTATTCCAGGAAGAGAGGAGAAGGACTCCTAAAAACAATTTCCTAGGGGAAATGGTCAGTTTCTATCAAAAGGGGAAAATCAGATTGGTGATGTTAAAGGTATTCTGATTATACATGACATTCTTAACTTTAAGTTTATGACTGTGATTAGGAATCTCTTTTAAAGATTTTATGACTAAAAATGAATATAAATACAAGGAAATGTAGTATTTACTCAATGCCTAATTCAACCTAGAAGTGTCCAAAGACTATCTAATACATTAAGGATTTGTATTTTTAAAGGGATGAGCAGCAATGATGCCACAGTATCTCTCAGGTCACAAATTAGCTTCTACACCAACATAGAACAGATTTGTTCAAAACATACATGAAAATTAACTTTAAAGAGAAAACAAAACTGCTAAGCAAAAATCAATAACTGAGCATTGTCAATGACCTGGGGCTTGGTATAGCCTTTTAACAAGTATATATTTAATCTGCCCACATCTACACGTGACTGTTGTTCTCTCTCACAGAGGCAGGAAGTGTGGGAAGGCTCTGACTCTGCCACTTAAATTGGTCATGGAGACATGCTCCTGGGGGCAGCGAATGGATTGAGCCTGACAGCCAATCAGTTGTAGGAAACCATTTTCTGGTGGTGCCAAGGCAGCTTGTTGTGACCCGATGTACTTGATCGCTGGTGGGAATGTACTAGCTGATGGTCCAAACGGTTGCTTCTGGCACCTGTTAAGACCCCACCATGCCATTCAACCTTAGGCATTCAGAAGACAACGCTAGAGCTGGGCTTGTGTCACTGTGAGGGGATGAAGAACAGATATTTGAGACTAAGGGTGTTCCTTGGACAGATGGCAGGATAACTGATGCCTCTACGGTCTCTATTACCTCTCCAACCACCATGCTACATAGGACCAAGTCCAGAGAAGGACTCTAGAGTATACTGAAAGACGCTGAAACTGGTGGAGATTTTAAGGTGTGAATCTGTATTGCTGGTCACCTTATCACCCTCATATCAGGAAATATGTTTGTGGTCTGTATTACCAGGAGTTACATGAGAATATCAATATTAGTTTCACCCTGTTGGTTTCACTCTTAGATTGGTCCAGGACATGTTCGGCCTAGTTTAGCGCTGGAAGATCGGAAGTAACAGGACACAGTAGCCAGTCTCTGTCAAAAACGCCTTTGAACAACTTACAAACTGTCATATTCACGTTTAGTGTATTTTACAGGTGTCAATATACAAAATTAGATATTATGGTTCTCCTTCTTACATACTTTGTGTTAAGGTTCAATTAAAACCGCTAGTCCCTCTGATAGCCAAAAAACATAATGACAATGACCCCTCTTTATTCTGTTTTTGCTTCAACACATTGGTAAAATAGGACTATCTGCTACAGAAAAGCTGCTTAGGTTTTGCCAAAGCAGTGACTGTCCGACTTTGGAGATTATTTAGCAGGGTTGCTTGCAAGCAAGGAATACATTTTGACTTCATTTGTATTCTGCCTCAGGACATGTAGTATCATTATTGTTTGTTCACTTTAATTTCTACTGCAGTTGCTAGTGGTTTTGTTGAGGCCTTGACACTATGAGTATTCCTTTTCTAATAATAATTCTCTTAAAATCATATTAAGTCTGACGGTACAACAAAAATATATAAGTTAAAATAATAAGTACAGATGTTAACAAAAAATTTAATTTAGGTTCTGTATTGTTTTTCAGTGTGGGCACCATTGCTTTTAAGAAAAGTCAAGCATGCAGATGTGTCTAAGCAAGCAGCTAAGAAGAGTGATGCATGAAAGGTTGTCAAACAATGAAAAGACGACCATGTTTATGTTTTATTTTTAAGAAATGTGCTCAAGTATTATCTCTTCTTGTTGTGAAGGTTAACCGATAGGTTGATCCAATTTGTCTACTGAGCCGTGAAGGGACTTAAGAATTACTTTAAATTTCTGTGCTGGAAAATGTCAAGGTTTACTTAGAGATGAGGACAAGAGGAGGGGGAAATGACTTTTTCTCATTCTGGCAGCTTGACTCCACGCTTGTTAGCAGCAATAGGTTTATCCTTGGCAATCAACACAGGGACAGATATATATACAGTAAAGTTGGAAGTCCCCAATGACATAAAAGACAGCTGGTACTATGTCTGCCCTTAAAATGCATGCTTGGCAAATTCACACAAAAAGACGCATAAAATAAAAAGCTGGGGTTGGTCCCGCAATGTGATTGAGGTTGTAACAGCTTCCGTCATGTCACCTCCTAATGACTATTCTTCACACAGCTGCAGAGAGGCCTGTTCGGATGACATGAAGGTGTCAAGGCAGACATGTCCTGATTAAAGATGCACCAAGCGGCACCTGGGGATGGAGTTAAAAGCGAGGCAAGGAGAATATAAGCGTAAAGCGAGGCACTCAGTCGTGTGTACTGAATTTAAATCCCAAACGCACAGTAGCTGTTGAGCTGCTCACCTGCCTCGATGTTTACAAGGAATATTTCTCTTTCTCTTTTAGTCCATGTTGCTATTTTTATACGTATGCATAATGGCTGTTTTCAACCATTCTGATGATACCCAGTAGCCACTTCATGGCAAATCATTGTGGCATGGTGCCCTCCAGCTACAGTCAGCCACTATTAACATGTTACCATTTTGTGTCACAGCAAGCAGTTTCACAGACAAAAGCCCACACTCAAAACTGTATCTACAGTATATAGAGCAATAGCAGACCTATATTATATTAAGTCAATGTTAAAAAAGTGTGTTTTCCTTTGCCATTCAAAGGATAGTATTACAGATTCTCAGTATTCTATTCAAAGACAAATGCATGTAGATTTTTAAGAGATAGAGATCAAGCGCTGATGTGCTCTGCGTGGGTGTCCATGTGGTCAGGGACAGTAGAGAAAATACAGAAAGAACTCAAGAAAAGGAGAAAGAAAAAGGAGCAGGGGGGGGGTAAGAAAGACCCTGGCAGACTTGAAAAACAAGAGATTGAAAAAGAAAACAAAAGAGCAACTTGTTACGCAGAAAGCCTGCATCAGAACCTACTTACTCACAAACAGTGGCCTTGTAGTACATAGTAGCCTCTTCCTGTGAAATAACTACTTCCAGTGAAATCACTATACTCCATTGACCACTAATAAGAGACATAAAAGACATGATTGTGGGGAGAAATGCTACAAATACTAGCTTGACGAGTGAGTGTTAAGAAATAGACGAACTGTAAATATACACATACAAAGTATAAAAATGGACTTCTCATAAAATGTCCCTCTTTATAATTATGTGATATTAAAAGCAGCTAACCTCTAATTATCTTTAAATTTGGCTTACTAGAGTGCAGCCTGTGACACTACATGCTGCAGAGCACAGAGCCAAAATCTCCATTACAATTATCCTTTGTTTAGTTAGTGAGAATAAAAACAGGTTAGTCAGACTTAATGAGTGATACTGATATAGATGCTTTTGTGTCGTAGGAGAAGGAAGGAGTTTGAAACCCTGTAGGTAAAGCAGGCTTTCGTCTCTGACACCGCATGCCTGATTACTCCAGTTCCAGTAGCAGTACTGTAATTGGATTCTTGACTTGTGCTACAGTGGAATTATGAGTATCCATGGTGTTTGGGGCACAAACCATTTAAGTGCAACCCAACTCTTAGTGGGCTGATTATGATGTCTTTATGAGTCCTGCTGCTACCCTGCTGTCTGGATGACTTGGATAGGATTCTGTATTAACCTGTTGGCAGGAAAAAGCGATGCTGAGGCCCTGAGTCAGTCACTTAGTGAAGTTTCCCTTGTAAAGCCTATGAGCCAGTGGAGGGGGCCAATAAAAGAGCATTCTGCTGACCTAGACATTTAGTTGTAACTACCCTAAACCAACAATAGACTACTGACTGAAATAATGGCATTACAGCTGGCCATCTCAATTACCCCAAACAAAAATTGGCTGTTATTTATTTTGTTGCAAGTTGCCTAGAATGCTTTTTTTAACTTCTAATAATTAAGACAGTATATATAGAGTATATTAGCAAGCTGTAAGGGTTAAGAATAAAAAGCTTTTATTGAAAGAAACTTTTTAGTCGCTATGTTACACAGTCTCCATGTTGGTGCAGTGGGAAAAAGAAGGCAAACACACAAAGGAAGTATGATTTGACAGTAAACGTTTACACAACACTCTATCATTTAATAGTTAATTTTATACTACCAATCTGTCAGAAGTGGTTATCTTATTGATAATGACATGTCCATGTTAAGTCAGTACAGCACCCACTGAGGCTCTATAATAAATGCTTGTGGTGAAACATGTTTTTCAGATGTTCTTGTGGTGTGCTGATCAGAAGCAAGTATACAAGCTTCTGCTGCTTTAAGCCTTTCAGTAGGTACTGCTAGATGAAGGGAAACTGCATGTGGGCAAAAACATGTCCAATGGCATAATATGATCTCTGGAATGTGTGTACTCTCTTTAGTTTATTTGGTCTACTCTACTGCAATCTCTCTCTCTCTCACACACACACACACACACACACACACACACACACACAGGCCTTGATCTTGACGTGAGCCTTTAGGATTTCTGACTCCCTGGTACAATTTCCTCTTTGATGGATGGAAACAACATCAACAAATTAAATATCTCCACATATATGTGCACAAGTCCAGGTAAGAAAACACACATAACGCACATAAATAGCCACATTCTGGAGACACAAAAGAAAAACAAAAGATCAATGCAAATTCACAAAATGTTCCACTCCCAATTGCCATATTACCCCTAATAGCCATAAAGAACATATAAACACAGGTTGTGCTAGTACCAGATGCTTATCTCCAGCCAAGTGTCAGTTGTCGGGTGGATTGTATGGATGTTCCGATTTGCCACTGAAGTGGCGTAAGTGCACAAATGTTCAAGAAAAATAGCTGAATCCTGCCAAGACATATCGGGGAAGGGGAAAAAATAAATCCATAATGGCATTTCTCCAGCTGCCAAGAAGACAGAATTAGGCTGAAATGCAAGAAAATGTGGGGAAAATACATTCATATAGATGATACACTCTAATACGCACAATCTGTTTAGTCCATGTTGCATCTTTTAAGTGCTTGGCATACTGTACATAGCATAGCAGATGCAACTTTCAACTACAAAAAAAGATTTGTCGGAAGCATGTGAGACCATAATATCAAATGTTCCCACAGAAGCACCGTCTAAAAAGGGAAAGGTGATTCTACATGCTGCTCTGTACAGTACTCTTCCGTACTCTACAATCTGAATCTCTGAACAAATTATATTTCTTCATTTGATACGCTTTTAAGATTTCACTCTTGTGAAACCACAATAGCGAAAATACTGTCATTACAACTCTAAAAGGCAGAGTTTCTGGTGCTTTGACATGTGAGTACATCACTTAAGCAATTTGGTGCTCTGAATGGTTATTGCTGCCATTCTTTTAAGCACCAGCCTCTGAACTGATGTGCTCCACCTGAGAAATGTGTCAATGTGAATCAACATGTAATATAAAATATACACACAAGCACTTCACAGTGCTGACTTGTATGAATGATTTACATTCATTCAGTGTGCTATCTGCCATTGATACATTCATTTAAAAGCCAGTGGGGGAAAAACGACAACATTTAGAAACATTTCTGAAGTCAAACTGACAAAAGGATAGATGCTTTTTGAACTTGAAAATGCCACTGGATCCACTTTCATGTGAAAAGAAAGTGTACCACGATTACATTTTTGTTCCTTCCTTCCTTTTCTCCTTCCAACCGTATCTTCACCTGATTAACACTGATCCATGCAGCAGCGCTGGGACTGGAGAGGAGGGGAGGTTCACAGCTCCTACAGCACAGAATAAGCTTTCCATTGGAAGTGGTGAAGGAAAAGGGAAGAGCTCATCTTGAAAGGGATTTACAATAGTCCCCTGCCGGTCATTTATAACTAGTGTAATGCAGAATTGTTTGTGTGTGTGTTTATATGTATGCAAATTATTCGGGATGTCCACATGCACACAACTCCATGCGTGCACCTGTGTGCATTCAAAACTAGATATGTGTAGGAGGCATTTTTCTCATTCTGACAGACAGCTTCCCTGTTGCCTCATCAGGAGCTGTTATCTGTGACAGCAGTTGAGTCTGGTGGAGTCGGGTCGCCTGCAAGATGCACAAAGAAACAGTGGGGATCACCCCTCCGCTGTGTTTGTCAAAGGCAAAAGCAACCAAAAAATGGAGACGAGATGAGGGAAAATCTTCCCAAATTGAATTTAAAAAAAGAAGAAATTAAAATTTTGAGAAGGAAGGCCTAAATCCACTACCATTGTTACCTCAACAACATATTACAGTACATAAAATCCCAAACATTAAAAAGAGTTCAGAATAATGATATATCTTCCCCAACACCTTCTTTTTACTGACTTCTTACTACCTTTGCGTGTCTTTCTTTTATTTCTAGAATATAATTGTAAGAATATAACAGATTAGCAACATTGTTTATATTTAGATCAACCAGTGGTAAAATGTATGGATTTGAATACAAACTAAATGCTGGCTGCATGGCTGAAATGTGGAAATTGTGCCTTTCAGCATCAGTGCAGGATGCAGTGCATCCTAAATAACAAATATTTAGTGACTAAAAAAGACACACATATAAAAATAAGTACAAACATGTGGCAGCCTTCATTTTAAGATAGGTGCAGTGAAAAGTACTAATTCCTCAGTCCACCGTCTTTCATATGATCTTCATACAAGAAGATTCAGTGAGAAAATGAATCTGCAATACCTCAAAGTTGCACATGCATCAGATAATTGCATGGCAGCCTATTTCAGACAACCAGGTGGCAGCATGTGTTTTTGAGGCTTATGACTTCCCATACCCCCCACAATCAGCACCGTCCTCTAGGACTTCAAACACTCCCTCTGTTCTCCAAACCCTCCGGTCCCCACTCTCTCGGGGAACCAAGCACCTGGCCCAGAGTTTCATATTCCTCTCAGGTGTGCGTCCACAGCATTGCACTATCCTGATATATGCTTGCATATTAAGTAACGTATTGGCATTCTATTTTTTCCAATAGTTGCTATTTTACTTTCAAAGTAGGCCACCACTGAAGGACAGAGCACCTTTTCTGCCTACCAATTTCATCAGATGGACGATGAGTGTCCTCCATATCCCCTCAGGTTTTAAATGTTTGCCTGTGTATGCGTGTGTGAAGGCTTGAAGTCTGGTTTATGTTCATGTTTATGCTATTATCATGATACCTGCTATCCTTACTTTAATAAGCAACTCAACCATTCAAAATAAAATATCCACTTATTCCTAGTGCCTTTCTGTCCTCAAATAATCCTCTTAAATTGCAGTAGCTAACTCTTTCTCTCCTCCACAGCCTCTCCCAACCTCATATTGTCTGTCCAGCATAGTAGTCGGCAAAAAAAGGATAGCAATATGTACAGACGATGGATAAATTCATCAACAGCAGTAACAAAATTGTTTGATAAAATGTTACAATTGTTTCACTTAAATGCATTCAAACCGCCATGAAAGCATATAACGAATATGCCCTGGCTAATAAACAGCATATCAGCCGGCCCAGCTCTAGTCCATCCTCTGCCTCTGTTGTAGGTAGCTGTCTTCTTATCAGAACTGGAAGCTCACAGAGTATTCCCAGTGGCCATTCATGGGCTTCTGCCTTATGGGACTCTACAGATTTAAAAGCAGCAGAGGATGCCCACACTGACTTCATTTCCCGGGAGAACAAAGTGCATTGTGAAAGGTAGTGGATAAATTACATGTACCTCCATCCCTGTCAATTACAAAGTCAGCCTAGAGTCATGACAGACCCTGTTGCATCGAGCATGGCCCTCTCAACAGCACCAGTCATTCCTTTGTTCAGGTTTGCTCTTTAACGACTCTGATCTTATTTTGGTGTATCATTACACTTGAAATTATGTATGGTAGATGTGGTTATTAAGCATAAACTTACAGACAATTTAAATGTTGGTCCTTCAGAGGGAAGACCATATTTAAAGATTCAAAAAGCCATCTTTCAACCCATCACAGTATATCATATTAAACTGAATTCTGGACAAGAACCTTAGTTTAATTTTCTAAAAATGTATTTTACTCAACAGCAAAATAAATATGGCACATTTTAACTCCTGAGAAGAACAAATTAGACAGAAATGTTGTTCTGCATCAGCACAATGGAACTACTGATCTCAAAAACAAATGCCATTGGATTTATATCATTCAACAAAATGTCTCATTGTGTTTAATGTTGATCTCTCAATCTCTCTTTCTCTCTCTCTTTCCAATTCAAAACAGTGTGATCTCGCTGTGTGCTTTCGGTTGCTTAAAGGGCGGGACATTCCTAATGTGACAATCCACGCACTCTGTACTTAGAAGCCTGGGCAGGAATTCAACTGAAATGTGTGCTGGCTGTGCTTCTCAGATGCTAGATGAAATAACTGTCAGCAGTCAACTCTGTGTTTACCATCCGTCTGTTGCTGTATGCCGGACGGAAACAGAAGGAGGGTGTGCATATTCTTTTTTGTTCAGTAACCAAAGCAAAAATTAAGTAAGGCTCTTTGGTTCATGTATGGTATGAAGATAAAGAACCACATGATGCTGCACAAAAGCAAGTAGTCCATGGAAGAGTATTTCTAGTATTCTTTATATTATCAAAGGAAAGTGATTACATTTTTAGCTGATAATGAAAAAACTGCTATTTATTGAGAGTTGTAATTTCTCTAAGAAGACAAAGACACGGGCTGCAGGAGAACTTATAACAACCATTAAAAGCAGTTGTGTGCCAGAAAGACTCCACAGGAGGGAGAGGTTAAGTGAGCTCATAGGCAAGAACAATCACTCACATGGCTCCTGGCACTAAGGAAAGCACACTAAAATGGCTCATGCCTCTGTTGTAAACAACAGGGGGTCCTTACCTGAGACAATGTTCGGAAATTACACAACACGTTCCACTTGGGTGTGAGAACTGCTTTGCTACACTTAAACCTCGACTGGTCCTTATTCCTCAGATGATTGGCCTCATTGACTGGTTATGAACACAAAAAACACCCTTCAACTCCATGTATACAATGCCAACCCGACCGAACGGATGCAGTGGGGTCTGCATTCTTTTTCTGCTCTGTAACAGTGCCAAATCCTGCAGGGGGGATGATTGTACTTTTCCATCTAATGCAATACTATCACCCTGTCTCCAAAGCATGACTGCTTCCCTCAGTCTTCAATTTTCCTGTCCATCACTTAAAACATCTGGATATATTTTAGAAGGCCAGGGCTAGTGAAGCAGAAAATGTCAGTCCATCCTCAGATGGACCAGGAAATAACATTTCTGTTGATTATATAGTCCGAGAAACCTTCTGCTGAGATGAGGTGAATGAGTGCTATAGAAACAACCTCACAGTGGTCCATAAAGCAGATTATTTTGGGCTTTATATAGAATAGAACATTTTATCAATAGAAGTTTGAAGTATTAACCCAAAAATGCAGGTGACTTAATAGCTGACCATATGAAATCACTTCCTGTGCAGAAATAATGACCTAATGAAAATGAATCTGCATCTACCCACGCAAAAGAGTGCAAAAAGGTGACAAAACCCCATGATTTTTTTCTTAACAAAGACGTCCTGTAGATGAAGGAGGCTGTGCTTTCAAAGCCCCTTACAAAAATAACCATATTTTTATTATGAGTATCTTTATTAGGTGTGTGCTTTTGGTCCTTGTTCATTTCTTCAGGGGCAAACAAAAGTAAGCTAAGCACTACTTTCTCAGTCCCTCCCACCCATCTCACCATGCCAATACTTCCCTCTTAACTCTCTCTCCCTCCCTACCATCCCTCCTCCAGGATTAAAAGCTCTTAATTTTCACTAATTACAACAAACTCATTTCTTTTTCTTCATGTCTCGGCATTTCTCGTTTTTCTCTCCATGGGGCCCATAAACACGTTTTGAAACTGGGTTTAATAAACCTGCCCTGTGAGGGTTTAAGGCCTTTAATGGACACAGGGCTTGTTTGATAAGTCTCCACTTCATCACACACTTTATTAATTAAAGTTTATATTACATTAGAAACAAAGTTAAAGCTATTTGCTCCCCATTAATGGTTTTGTGTAGCTGCATATCTATGGCCAATTAATTGGAGCCTTGCCTCTGCGTTTGCATTTTCCCCTTGTTTGACAAAAGTGTGTTGGCGTTACCTTCAGGCAATATGTTGCAAGCAGCAGCAATACTGCAATTGCAATCCAGAATTATCAGCTGCACTAGCTATTTAAAGGGGGCGTTAAGGTGCCTGAATGTGGAAAAATATCCGCAAACTGTTTCCACATTAACTACAAGAAAAGTCTATTATTGTGCAAAGCCCAAATGTGTAGTGAATGTAGTTTCACACGCTTGGAGAGCCTCGTCTTTGCCACATTTTGAAAAGATGTGAAGAGTTTCTTTCAAGAATGTTTTTGATTGGAAAAATCATTTTAACAACCATCATTCAATGAACATCATTCTGTACACTCAACTTACGGTCAGCACCTGAAATTAGCGAGTGCAAAGAAATCTTAGATCTGCTCCTAAAAAACGGGGCAAAAAATTCTGTTCTGTTTTCTCCTCCTGTCATGACCAAATCTGGCACGAAAACTCACTGATAATCTACCATGAACAATATTAATTAATACAATTTTAAAACCTCCCCATCCACTATATTCATTAAAAATAATATCACTGCTGTATGTTATTGTGTTTTTTAAATTCAGTATTTATTCCGTATGATTGCACACTTCTCTTTTAAACAGTGGGGGCAAAGGTTGCCCCAAAAATATGTTTTAAATATAATATTCTACTACACTGCTTACGATAACATTTTTACCTGTTTTTATGGTCTTTTTGGTTGCCTAACTAGAAAAATAGTTCTAGCAGTCAGATGATTGCACGTGTTGTAAACAAACCTCACTTTAACACTTTATCTAAACCACATTTGTTGGCCTCTAAAATATTCTGTAGATGCACCCAGTAAGAATGGCCAAAATGTCCATTACAACAAAGGTAAGAGAGGTAGGTCCACCAAGATACAGATAGCAAATATTGATGGACATTGAGATGTAAAGGTTTAGGTATATAACAAAATCTATATTTTAATTACATAATAAAATGTTTATTTCAAATGAATAAACCAATGGTTTGTTTAAAACTTCTCTACCAGTTGAAAAGAACCACAAAAATAAATTCCATGGTATTATTTTTAACAAAAACTACATGTTCTGCACAAAACACTGATTCTAAAAAGGCTTTAGCATAGCAAGTATGAGGAGCAAAAGGAAAACGGACACCCTATGAAGGTTTTCTTAGGCACTGCATGAGTGGACGCTGCCCCTACGTCAACATTGTGTGTGTGCGTGTGGGAGATGATGTAGGAGGCAATGCACTGGAGACAGCAGGAGAGCAGAAGTGGTGTGGCCTGTCAGACATAATGAGTAAGCAACGATACACGCATTAATTGTGGCCAACTCCAGGGACCCCCCTCTGTGTGTGTGGTTGTGAGGCTACACACACACACACACACAGAAAGCAATATGTTTAAAGAAGAGATGGCAAACTGGGGGCAGCAACACAGGGTGAGACTGAAGGGAACAAAGAGAGCTATAAACACTTTGTGTTGCATTTTTATTGCATACGATATTCTAAGGCACACTTGCCAACATTCAGTAACAACAACATTAGCATCTACATTTGGGAGCGTATTTAAAAATACTGAGAAGCCAAACACATGCTTGTTAAAAATACCTACATCTACAGTACATGATGCAGTAGTTAAAGACCTGCACGTGTGTCAAATTGTGTGTTTCTCTAGGTTAAGGCATAACTAAATGTTTAGCCCCACTAGCAAGAACGTAGGCCTTTTGACTGTTAATGCAATTGGTCCTCCAATTGCCCAAAAATGCCATTTAAGAATAAAATGAAGTCTGATGGAAAACAAGCATTTTAAAGAGCAGGAGTTATCAGGGATGACCAAAGTGCCACCAACATTTAACTACATACCCTTTTGGCTTCTAACCTTTCAATCATTGACAGTTTTTACCAGTGCACCTGTGACTATTGCTTACACAGACTGGGCTTACAAGAAGACTGCACACAGACTAATCATTCTAATATCTTAATCATGAGTTTAATATTTTAAAGACGTGTATTTTATTGTTCAGAGTGTGAATTGTTTTTTAAGTTTAGTTTAAGTTCATGTTTTTGCCATTGCTGGTTTTGGTGCTGGTTTAATATCCATAGACATGCATGACATTACTATATTTGAACAATAACTCTAAACATATATTTGCATGCTTCATGAAAGAGACTTACTTAAATCCATTCTCAATGGGTTTAAAGCCAGTTGGACTGTTACAATGAAAAAATATACAAAAACTGTTTACATTTTAAAATAAATATATTTATGTTTTAACTTAATTTCATTTTTAATTAACAACTAGAATTAACAAAGGAAAGAAAAATAACCAGTATGCACAAATAAATAGTTGTGGTGTATATCTCAATTTATGCAGTTGGCTTAAGTATTCTATTCATATTAATTTGAAGTGATTTAGTTCATATCCAAACTAAATGAGGCTATTAGGGAAAGAAATAGTTGAAAGTAGTGGAAGTAATTCAGCAGCAGAGAACATGGGGCCAGTATAATCTATACAACAGGGGGAAATAAATATTGATGAGAAAAGGGGGAATTAACAGGATTTAAAGTTGATTGAGGGTGAACACAAAACTCTTTGGGTAAGGGGACTATGAGATTAGTCCTTTCATCAACATAAATACATACTGCAATATACCGCCCCAAGACTCTGGCACTGGTGTGTCTTTCAATAACTATAAATTTATATGCAGATGAGGTTGGAGGGGCTGGTCAGCAGTGGTCAGCTCCTTGTGAATATTGTGGCCTGTGACTGACCAATCCTTCAGTATGATGCCCGCTACTCCAGATTAGAGGAGAGCAACACCAGCCCTGGAGGATGGGAGGTCGTATCACTATTTACCCAGTGTCAGAACACCAATGCAGGGCCAAGGCAATGCTGAAATGTTCCTGTATTGTGTGTCTGTCTTCCTTTGTGTGTTTGACAAATGAAGTGTATAGCGATACAGGGTGGGAAACCAGGAGGGAGGGGGAGAATCCCACAATGGCAGCAGGTGCACCGGGACAGCTAATATTTGCACAGCAGTTTCTGTGGCAAACAAGCAACTCCCCCTGAAGAAAAGGGGTAACTGTCTCCTCATAAATGGCTCTGTTACTGACACAATAAATCTGTATCCCCCCATTCCCATCCCTCTTCTTCTTGCCGCAAATCCCTTCAGTGGAGGACAATTGCCAATATGCAGCTTGGCAACATGTGACATTGTAGAGGTCAAGCTGCAACCTCTTGCGTATATGTAATGGGTGTGTTTGTGTGTGTGTTATCCCCCCACCTGCAGTGTGCCAGACACATGGCTGGACTCACTTCAGTCTCAGTCACACTTTTGCTGTGGCGAAGGAAGACGAGTACTTTTTGTTGTCTCTGTGGCCCAATCGATTGTCTAAACATACAATAAACAACCTAATTCACTGGTTATGGTCAGGTGACAAAATCAAAAGGTACAAATCATTAGAAAAAATCATACTGAAATCATATTGAATATGTAAACTGATATATAATCATAACTGCTTCTGGTTTCAGAAAGTGACACCTGCCTATCAAAAACTATAACTATAACTATAACTATAACTATATCTCTGAGCTCAAGTCTCAAGGATTTTAAAACTAAAAAATGTCCAAAGTTTCCCTGGCTTGAATCAGTAACCCTAAAAGTTAAATATATATTAAGTATGAGTAGTATACAAAACACACTAAGCCCCCATATATATGCATAGGCCTTGTTCAAAACAAGCTGCTCTGTTTGTTAGGAGCCCCCAAAAAGGTGGGGGTCAATCTGAAGGGGACTGAGAAGTAAGAGTGATTGTGTGTAGGCAAAGCCTTTTATCTCATGTTTTCTTCATCCCTAATCTCTCTTTTTGGTGGTTAGGCATAAGAAATGAAAGCTTAATCCATTTAGAAAGAAAATCCATGGCAGCCGCCCTGACCATGTGGGGGTATTAATAAGATGACAATGCAGATTCATCAACAGCACCAGACTGTTGTTCCATCACTGCCTGTCCAGAGGTAATAAATAAGCCCCACACCAATAGAAATGCTGGAACTTCTCTAGATTTTTATGAATATCTACTGTGGACATGTTAAAAATATGACATATCATTAGATGAGACGAAACAACTATAGATTACATCCCATCAGGGAACAAATGTGAGAGGATTCTGCTTAAATGTCATATATGCCTACATCAAACAAAACCAGTCCAATGGCTGGTGAACAAAAAACACTGCAGTCTTTAAAGATTATTATATTATTTTTTTAAACATTGACATTTTTAATTGTGTCAACAATGTCGTCATAATCAATATGACTAATAGTGTATAAGTGTACAATACTACACTTTAACTTAAATTCTAATAATTTGCACAGTATGCAGAAATCACTATTTGTACTTTCACTAGATGCACAGATAGCTATAAATATATTCAATAATGGTTATTAGTGTAGCAACTGAATGCATATGTGCTTCCCTCAAACATATTGAGATGAAATTGAAATAAGCTACTATGTACATTTTTATATGCATCTAAACAAAACTAAATTAAAGCTAAATTTCAACTGGAACTGAGTCAAATGCAAAATGGTAATCTGTCTAAACCCAAAATGATTGTCTGGGGCCTTTCTTATCACACTTTTTTATCTCAACAGTCATAAGAATTTATATAAGTGTAAATCGGAGTGTACAGTATGTGCCTGTCTACCTGCACCGGTGCTCTGGAAATCTGTTTCCAAGTAAAAACATGTATTGACAAATGGAAGTCATTGGAAACGCAGTGGCCAAGAATGCACTAATTCACTTGGGTCTAGCTGTGGGTTAATGAACCTTTGGTGGGTTTCGTGAGTAACAGGTGAATCCAGTCATTAGTGTAGCTGTAGACTATGTGAATGACAATCAGTCCATTTTAACAGTCAGAAGCTCAATTGGGGGTGATCTTTCATGTGATTCATGTGGATCCTAGTAGGACTACAATGAAGATTACTGGGACTGGAGGTCCCTCTGGCATGGGATAAGAAAAGAGATACTAGAAATTGGCAGCTTCAGCTTCAAGAAACCTTAAAAGCTACAGATGAACACATGGGGAATTCGAAAAGCAGAATACAGTTGCAAGCTGGCTACTAGGGTGAACATTTAAATCTATAACACATGGACATCTCTTAAGACTTGGCTGGTCCCAAGAAAAAAACATGTGCAGAAGTCAGGGACTGGGCAGGTGAGGGGTACCAGCTTAGTCAATAAACTAGGCCCCTGCCCCAAGGCAACAAGCTGACTCCAGCTGTGAGACAAAACCATAGGCCAGTGTTTAACTTTCATCCTGTCAGCCAATGGCTCCCCCACTGCTCCCCCACCACTTGCCACTCAGCGCGACATTCACCTCTTCCTCACCGTACACCCCTGCCGCTCTTGATGAAAAGGCAATCAATGAGCTGGACCAGCCTGCGTGGTTGCCTGAGGCGATACAGAAAAGTCTGCAGTCAAGAGATTTTTGTGCGATATGGCACTGTGGGTAAGAAATTGCAGACATGGTCAAAAAAGGTATTGCTGCTACTTCTACTTCTACTGCAACACCTGATAACTTGCTTGCTGGAATTAACACAGAAAATAAATATCCATACACCTATTGTCATTGGGCTTTTCTTCAGGAAACCTTTATTTCCTTTCTATTTCCAATGCGTTGCTAGTGTTTCAGTCAAGCATGCAACAACAGAAAGAAGGCAATATCAAGCTGAAGGATATCATTTTGAACTACATTTTGTTGAAAAACGCTAAGTGTCTTATTTTTATTAGTAGAATTTAATTTAGGTACAATGTTAAGTAGGCCTTCTGACTGGTTTAAGAAGATGCTGATCAAATTGTGTCACAAGCTGTGTTTATCTAGAGCACATCCAGTGTAAGTTGTTTCTCCCACTCCCACTCTTTTCACAAACACAAAGAATCTTAATTTCGAATCTTGAAAATGTAGGTGGCATCATGCAAACATACAGACAGACAGACAGACAGACAGACAGACAGACAGACAGACAGACAGACAGACAGACAGAGAGAGAGAGAGAGAGAGAGAGAGAGTAACTAACATTCACTTTTACACTTATAAGCAGCAAACCTGACTGTTATGTCTTTGGAATGTTTGATAAAGATGGAAACTAGAGGAAAATTCTGTTAACATGAAGTCGAATGCTATCTCCACACAAAACCAGATGCAGGTGAGAACTCAGAGGTGAGCAATTTCACAAGAACTTGATGAAAACACCACAGTGAAAGACCACTGCCATTGACTGCAGGAAGATGAGGAGTGAAAGTAATTTCTTAGCAATCCTTTCTTAGCCTCAAAGTGACAAAAGACAAATCTACAGTTGCAAATTAACCCCAGAATAATGAATGAAGAATGGAGCCCTGAGGTCTTAATTGAATATTTGCTGGACTCATTTTGTTGACAATGATGGATGTCTGCAAAAAAAAAGGGCCTCAGCAAACTCATAATTAATATTTCATCATCCCAACGTGACTTCAGCTGTGCAGATTTATTGATTGGTAAATGATTAGTTTTCATTGTGCAGCAAAACTGAATGAAGTTTGACATGTTCTGGTGAGGTTTGATAAATTGGGGCTATATGGACTTTGAGGAGACGAACACAAGTGCTTCACAGGAATGTCCGCGATACAATAAAAGTAGCTCAAGATCAAAGAGGTTTGAAACTGATAGCACACACATTCCTGTAGCTGCATGTGTTTCCTCATCACCATTAATAGTGTGTGACATTTGGTCTAGCACTAAGCCATGAGTATATTTTAAGTGAATAACCCACAATATATCCAATAAGATACAGTTACGAATGCTGATCAGGCTAAGTATTTGTGAGCTTACTGGAATAGAAGGGGTTACACTGTGCTTACTTGTGTATGACCTCCATCAGAACAAATGTGCGGCATCTCTATCTATCCTACCACTGACATACATATATAGCTTGATACATGGAAAATTTAAGGACTCTGTGAGATGAGTATCAACATTTTTTATGAGCGCTACCATCAAGAGCTTAACCAAAGTTTATTCAATTCCATAAATTGTGTTTATGGTACTGGCTTTCTGCTTTTTTGTGACAAATCTGCTACATGACTTTGAAAATGAAAATGTCATTTCAAGCCTCTAAAAAGACTTAAGCATTTGGAAGCGACCTTGTTTCAGATGCTATTTCTGTGGACAAGCAACACTAAGCATGTTACTAGAGTAAGACCATTTTTATTGGGAGAAGTCACTCAAGGAAATAAGTCAGATTGCAATGCCTAAAGCACTTTAAGGACATGTCGGATATGCACAATGCAGTGCTGATCACAGAGCACACTGGGGCAGATCTCTTTAAAATGCTGCTCTATGGATGTGACAGTGCTGCTCTAGGCATACTTATTCATGGGATTAAAAACAGCACAAGGCAGTGCTTGAATTCCACAATTTCTGTCCCAGTTGTAAGAACTGTGATTCTTAGGAGGGGGGAAAAAACATTCAATTTTTCTCACAATCTACGAAGATGATTGTGAGAAAAAGAGGTTCAAACAGTAGGTCTCAATGGTATTTGCTCTAGGAATCAACCCAGGGACGGATTTACACTTGGGCTGCAAGGTGAATGCAATTAACTACCTGGTTGGATAGAAAATCTGCAGCAGTGTAGAAAACCACAGAGCAAGAAGATAAAATGAATTCTAAAATACATTAAAGCTTTGACAACACAGTCAGATAACGTTAGCCATACTTAATGAGTACTGGAACACAAGTTGAACATAAATTCAAAGATAGAGCAACAACGTATAATGTGAAATGGCAAGGAGTGAATGCCCTTTACATTTAGCAAAGGATTTTGGATAGGAATATGAAGTCATGATCAGTAAAACTGGCATTACCGGCTCTTTATTTATTATGGTCAGTCTTTTTTCTTTGTTTTGTTTTAGCAGTCAGGCAGAGACACAAAAATCTATATAGTCTAACACATTCCTTGAGGTACCATCTTTGACTTCATGAACCAAAAATATGGCCTTGAATCCTGAAGTTTCTTATTAGCAATAACAGGTAAACATTTAAAAAGATTTTCATCAACATAAAAGTTTACAGTAGAGCCTGCATAAAACTGCAGTTACCTAGTTTGCAATGGGACATCTGCAGAGGCTTAGCATGACTTCCTCTTCACAAGAATATGTGTGTTCGACTTTGCAGTCAAGCTGCTTTGGATATCTGAACCAACAACAGCATCTGACAATTAAATTCTAATAATATTATGAGTTAGTGGAATGTGTTGGGGCATAGTCCTGGATAGAATATACCTCATTACTTTTGGATTAGATTTAATCACTTAGAAACATACTGAGCACATGCAGACTCACCAGTATATACAGTATTATACTGTATAGCCATATAGCTATGATATGTAAGTAACAAATCTTTTTGGAAATCCTATATTGCTGTGAAAATTGAGAATACATACTTATAGTACTCATGTGTTATACTCCAGCACGTTGAATTTGAAATGTAACATTGACTAAGAGGTTAATGTATTAACTCTCACCTTTAATTAGAGGGTGTGTACTGTACATTAAACACCTGATGAACTGTGTGGAAGTTGTAGTGCTTTATACGGAAGTCCTGAGGGTTAAACACGAGTGCGAGGCCTAAACTGTTCACCCACTACAGACGTGAACAACCCCAAACACCCTCAAGCTGAAAGTCAGCACCTAAAGTTCATAGTCTTGGTTTCCTTTGAAATCCAGTATGCTGGAGTACAGCCAAAACAATGAAAAACATTGCACTATCCCAGTACTAAGGAACAGCACTGTATGCATTTCGGTTTATAAACTCGCAGGACTCTCCGCTTCAGATCATATAGTTCACCTTGAAGGCAGATGAGCGGCAGTTCAGATAAAAAGACAACTTCTTCAACACATTAAAGGCAAGTAATTATGATAGACCATGAATAAATATTTTCCCAGATGATTAAACTGGGAGGACATAGTCAAAAGGTGGGAAAACATAGCTGTGGGCCTAGGCTGTGTGTGTGTGTGTGTGTGTGTGTGTGTGTGAGAGAGAGAGAAAGCATGCATGAGGTTAGATAGGGGAGTGGGGATAAGAATGCAGCTATCTGGGACATATCATGTGCTGGGAAGCTCTGAAACGGACGAGCACCACCCTCCCACACTCGCACTCTCCCACCAGCAGATGAAGGCAAGGAATGTCTCCCTTGAGTTCTGAGGCCGCCAGAAGCTCCCTGGATGTCACAAGGTTCCAGTTAGACAACGTTCCCCACCAAATAAACAGCTATACACACTAAAAGGGAAGAGATAATGCTATGGAACTATTTAAAGAGGGAAAGCAACTCTTAGTAGGAAAACTACTCATGAAAGCATGCTGAATATATGGACATGTGTATTTTAAATATAGAGTTTGATGAACAACTTTTGTTTGATGTCAAATGTACTTTGTGGGGATGGGTTGTGGTGGTCTATTTGCATGCGTGTCTGTGTTTGTACTGTATGTACATGAACACTCACATGTTGACACGCCAGCAGGTCTATATGAACTACAGTACAGTGGTGTAGTTACCTTTGATTGATCAAGCAACCATGAAGTGGGGGTACAGTAATTTAGTTTCACATCAGCTATAGCAATCTTGCAAATTGGGCACTTTCTTTAATGTGTGAATTGCAAACAAACTTGCTAATTTCAAGGCAACTTAAAAAAGAAAATACTCTTTCGCATATTTACAGTAGCTTAATAAACACAAAACATCTGGCTTACAGAGCTAAATGTGTAGCTCTATTTTTGATATGATATGACTAGCTCTTAAGAGTTCCTGAAAGAACAGCATTCCCTCCCTCCCTATAATGGATATCATGGATCTCAATTCAGACCTTGCAGCCTAGGCAGATTTTCACATATGTTACTTCAATACATGAGCAAATACGTATACGTATATCTTGGTAATTATGAATATACATCAGAAATGCAGTAGTGCATAGGTAGAAAAAGAATATTGCACATCACCAATATAGTCGGAGGGCTGCACAGACCCAGTACTTCAATAAAAATATGTGATGTTGTTTAAAGGACTATTTTAACAGATGCTGAAAAGAAGTTCTTTACATAGATTGTGATCTTGTCCCATTCAAACAGGGTAAATGAAATGG
Source organism: Nannoperca australis (assembly GCA_036023655.1). Taxonomy (NCBI): domain Eukaryota; kingdom Metazoa; phylum Chordata; class Actinopteri; order Centrarchiformes; family Percichthyidae; genus Nannoperca; species Nannoperca australis. The sequence goes on from JAVQJD010104215.1 coordinate 122,362, forward strand.
ACAAATGCTCAATAAAAATGTGTAGATAATGGTCAATTTTATTTACCAATCGCAGGTATTTCTATATAATAGTATTAGCCAAAGTACTTAAAAACTCCCTTGAAATCTCTTGAAAATGTCCTTAAACTTGAATAAGGCACACATTTATCCCAAACAAAACACTGGGTCTGTTCATTTAATGGCATCCACACCATATGGAACTTGCAAGTGACGCCGGGAGCTGACATGACTTTCAAGTTCCTCAAAACAAGAAGTAAACATACTGTAGAAATAAATCTAAATATGCAACCCACAACCAATTACATGACAGTGTTCAACAGTAATAGGCAATAGGGGGTGGTGAACAACATGTGCCAAACTTCAGAAAGGTTCAGATGGCCATCCTGAGCACACTGCAGGTTGTTGAAGACTAATGCAAATGGCAAATGTCAATACCTGGCTTACACATTGCATACAGCTGTGCACCACTCTAATTAGACAATGCATGTTCTTACATATATTTGGAGGTAGAATAACAGAGTCAACAAGCGGTGCTACCATGGCAGTTTTGAAAGATGTCCAAATCAAAGGGAAACAACTTTATCCTGGTGATGCCTGCTATAGAGGTGACACATTACTTAGGTCGGTTATGCTTTGAGCATTTGTCATAATGTATTGCCCCAAATCCCTAGGATTGGGAATCGGGGTCAAACCAGGCAGTCAAAATGCCCCATCAAAACACAGGAACCACAGTGTGTTGTGAACATGGGTAACTTGGGGAGCACAAAATCAGTACAAACAGCAATCAACTGTTTCCATTAATGATGTGACAGCAAGTGTCAGATAGCGATCAGACAATGCTTTTTGTTTTTGTCTTGTCAAAGTTATGTGTGCACATCTTTCTTCACACTATTAAGAGTTAAACATTGAGGGAAATCTAATTTTGTCACTCTACCAGCCACTGCTGGCTGACTCCACAACTTGGAACATTGCACACAACAACCCAACCTCTCACTTAAACCTCAATAAGTTTTCTATAAAGTATCATGATCTTTTCATTAATTTGACCTAAGGGGTCTACTGAAAAGTAATGAAAAATTTAATTTAAAAATGACACCCTTGTGGCACCCATGCACAGTCTCATCGCTTTAAAACAACGAGTCAAAACCTCTCATCGACTGTCAAACAATCTTCACATGCTTCTAGTTAATTACCCCTTGATGGATTTTCTTTTCTTAATCTGGATTCACTAGACAAATATATAAACTCTGTGCCATGTGTATCATTTCTGCGTGTATTTATCTTTTAAGTTTCTCTGCCGTCATATCATCGATAAAACATACTGTATATCTGAGCATGCAGTGTCACCCAAACAGATGGCCTCAGCTGGGGCCTGGCAGGGGAGTCGAGAGGAGAGGAGCATACTGTATCTGTCAGGTCAGGTCCCTTGAATCCCTCAGCTTTCTGCTACACTGATCCCAATCACCGTACACCTGCTGTCCATCTTCCCCACTTTCAAACTTCAGTTGTAAGACAGACTAACAGATTTGTGAAAGATGTGAAAAGGGGAAATTACTTTCCTTAACGCTAAAGCTCCAACTTTAGACTTGAAGTGAAAGTAGATCCAAGACCACTACGTCCAAAGAAAACTTTCACTGAACAACAGAGACAGTTGATGCATAGCAGATTTGGTGAGGTCACAGTACAACTGGAGGCCATCTGCCTACTCATGCTAGACTGTGATTATGACTCCCTAAGGTGAGAGGAGAGAACACAGGGAGTTCTTTGTAAAGCCTGCTTTCTCTCAGAGTGAATTTCACAAGTGCTTTTGGCTCGTTTGTCCTTTCATTTCTGTCTACTATTTCCCTACTTCATGAGTTCTAAACACACTGCAATGTCATCAACTTCACCCGCATAAAAGTCTTGAATTTGCACAGAACCTCCTTTAACACAAATTAATAAAAGATGTTAGTCAGTAGAAGAATAAATAGCTGTGTTCCCACATGTTGTAATACATATGTAATAGTTAGGTCTTACAGTTAGGCTGCAGAGATATTTTCTTATGTAACAAAAGGACTGAAGTTTCTTTACCAAGTACTTTATTCCTTTTATGATGAATTATTTCGGAATTCATTAATATCATTTATTTTGATTCAAATCAGTAAAGTAGTACAGTGACACAAATCATAGCATTGTAAGTAAAGTGGCCTTTGTAAATACTTTATACAGTACATATACATATCTACTAACTTAAACTCCAGCTAACATCCTACCTTCTTACCCATCCCCCTCCATAATGAATAACATTCACTGTGTTCAACATCAGCCTGTACTTTACTGAGGTACTACTTAGCTCATAGTAGTAAATATGTTTTTATCTTGGTTGATAAACTTGTGTCTCAATCATTGATGTTCACTCCACTGCCTAACAGTGTTGGGAGGATGCAAACCTTTAGTGACTGCTGTGCATTGTTTCTATTTAAATGTTATTTCTTTAATGAACTTGTGTTGGGAGTACAGCGCCAATGTTTGATTAATGTGTTTTCTTAATTAACTCATCATTAATAACACATTATACATCAGTCTTAAAGAAGGAGCAATCCACCACTTTAGTTGAGGGCCACTAACTTTATGAAGTCATGAAAAGCTAATTCTTAGTTAATGATGATTACACTATTCGCAGTTCAGCTGCATGCATGTGCTGTGTGCCATGAAGGGACAGTTATTAGTTAGTCCATGTAATTGCAGACAGCCATAAAGAAACATGAATATGCTTAATAACCCAGGAACCATACTGAAGGAAATACTTCCATTCTTGAACTAATTAATGTATTGTACTTGCATTTAGGTATGCATGAGATATTGTTTATTCTTGTATAATCCTAATAATTCAAGACGTATTACACGCATGAAATAATTCTGTGTCATGCGTGAATTCACAGCAATTAATGTATCTTAACAATGGGATGCCAAAGTTGATATGCAGACCAAATTGCTTGCAGCAGTGACACATGGGAAACATGGTTAAGCATTTTCCAAGTCTGCAAAAATATAGATTAGATTAGATTAGATTAGTATAGTATATTTACATTTCTGCAACACCTTCATTATATAAAATGTGTTTAATTGAATTGGGGGCATGACAGAGATATACAAAGCAAAACAGAAAAATAGTGATATAGAAATACAATAAAAAGATCCACACATACAATATCACAGGCATTCTACTTTACCCATATTTTTTCCCTCTCATTTGAAGTCTAAAGTATACATTTTTTCCTCCCACACAATTCCCTTGGTTACATGGACTAAGGCTATGGCAAAACAAGGCTCCCGCTGGGTGCAGCACCTGCTGCTGCCATACCTGGCGGCAGATATAGAAGCTGCCCTATCCAAACTATTAGAGAGGGCAGAGGAGAGCTGCGTTTAGCTTGCCTGCTAGCATGGCTAATCGATCTTTTTTGTTGCTAGCATGAGAAAATAAATGTTATCACAGACATAGTTTTGAAATAAAGTATGGTTCAAGGTTAGACCTAGCCTAAAAATGAGTGTCTGATGATCAATCTAGATAGCTAATAACCCTAAATCATTCAGGGCTCTTGCTTCCTTGCTTGTCTACCTGTTGGCATCTACCTTTGCGCCCTCTCTCTATCCCTCTTTATTTCTCCCACTCACAAGTCCAATGCTTTGGGATCAATTTAGAGGCAGTGTAATTGCCTTGAAACTACTGTAGCATCATTAGACCAGAGTTCTAAGATGGCATTTGCAGGGAAAGAAAGGGCATGGCTAACAGCTTCTCCATAGCTCTAAAGGTTACTTTTAATCACCCAATGAGGAATCCTCTTCTACCTCCCCATTCCAAGTTTAATTTTACTCCCAGTTCCACTCAGGAGTCCACATCCACCATGCCCCATGCTCCCCCACCACTGCGTATGTGGCAGGCAACTCCACTAATTAAGTGGTGGGTTTGTTTGTTACAGAAGGATTCTGACCTTTGACATGTTATGTTATGATACAAAGAAGTGGTTTTCATTTGGACTCAAAATATAAAATCAGGGCACACAACATTTGGCTACCTATGAGACAGAGATACCTTTTCATGAAATGCAAGGACTGAGTTAAATCCTTTATCAAAGACGTGTCTTTGACTACAGAGCTAGTTTAAGCCTTGACAGGAGTACTTGATATCATCATTGGTCACTAACATCTGATTTGCTGTAGTTACAATGAGTAAATAAGATATGTCATATGTCATATCTGTGAGGAATCACCAACTCCCTCACTATTTGCTGAAGCCCTTTCTGTTAAGGAGGACATTCTCTGACACACCGTTTTCTTTATTTAATGTATACCAGTTGACAAAGAATTGTACTCCTCGTTTGAATTAAGTTTTTTTCTTAAAATTATATTAAAGACATACAGTAATTAATGCCATAACCTGTCAGAGTTTGTCCATTGTGGAAGCCATCTTGTGCCAGTGCTTAGAAAGGAAGGGCGCATCAACAGTGTTGTTTATAGTGTTATGTGGGGTATGAGTAGGCAGGTTCTTAGATTTGATTGGATACTGGATGTGTGATGAAATGACAGCTAATTAAGATTAATACGGAATGGTCTACAAAGAATGTGTTTCCTTAGATTGTACAATATTTATGTTAACAAATTGAAGAATGAATTGTGGCCTCATAAGCAAATTAAAAAGACGTTTATTCGTTGTTTACCATGTCAACTCTCTATTCCAGAGTTCTCCCCAGATAAGCTCGTCTGAACTGGAAAGCAGCCACTCATGCCGTATGCATATGTGACTGACTGGAGCGTGAGAGACTGGTTGGATTTTTATTTAAAACATTTTTGTAAAGAGCAGCACCAAAACTGTTGGGAGAGTGTAAATGATACAAAGTTGTCTCCATTTGTTTCTTTTTTTTTCATGTATTTTCTTCTTTGGAGACTGAAAATAAAAGTCTGCCTTTTCTTCCAGCACACTTTCCTGCCAGCGTGATGTTTTGTCTTCCTTATGTTTCACTATGTGTCCCTGCATCTCACCTTGCAACACTATCATTTAATAAATCTACCTTGTTTTTATTAAGATACAAGTTTCTTTTCATCTTACAGAACAGTCTAAATCTGACACATTCAGATAAAAGCTGACGTGTGTTATCAAGAAGCTTCAATTTATGCTCAATCTTAAGTTTCCAAATCCTTGTGAGAAAAGGCATGGCGGCAGACGTAGATTTTATGTCATTGGAAGATGATTACACTAGAGTGGGCCATTCATTCTTTCATTCCCGGAATAGGCTTCACTTTGCTTAAGAGGTGTCTTTGGTCTACTAGCAACAAAACAAAGTGGCTGGGGCAGAACACCAAGATGCCAAATTGAAACGAAGAAAGCTATAATTCAGTTTTTACCCTGTCACTGCATACACTAAGCTTTGACATGATTGCCACTGATGAGTCTTCCATTTTTCTGCTCCTGTCTGTCTGACTTTTCAGCCCCTTGCCTCTTCAGACAAAGAAGCTTTTGCAGTAGACCCAAAACCCCAGGGGTGATTCTTTCATAAATGCATAAATGAGGGGGAAATTATTATACACAGCACAGCGCTGAATTTTGAAAGTGCAGCCACACACACGTTCATCAGCAGGATTCTTTTTTCTGACTTCATCATTTTCTTTAGGAGTGAGTACAGGATCATGCAGAAAAGAAAACTATGTGACAGAAATTCTTGATAGCAATATATTTTTGCTCTGCTCCCCTCCCCCCATCAATAGTAAATGTGTTTCTTGAGCTGGCAGTGGGAAGACTGACACACATCAGACACACATTTTCTCTCTCTCTCACACACACACACACACACACACACACACACACACACACCAAATCTAGGTCAAAGATCCATTAAGATTTCAGCAAGTCCTGTGCTCTGCTATGGAGGTGCAATGAAAACAATTCAAATGGATGTGGAATGCCCATAGGGTTGTGCCATACCTTCCACAGTGGCCACCACTGCAAAGCCTGGGTAGACTGTGGACCAGCAAACACACAAGAGACAAATATACACAAACACACGCACACACATCTCACTATACCTCTAGTTTTATAAGAGCACTCCCTTGATGACTTTCTCTCTTACAAATAACCTAAATTCTGTCTACTCCTTACCTTACCCTGAATAATCCTACAATTTCACTAAAAAGCATTACCCTAAACGTGAGGACAGACCTCAACTTTCCTCAATACTCTCGCTATCAAAGTCTATCAAAACAAAAAACTAACTGGTTTTCACAAAAGACCACAGCATGTACAACCAGGTATATCTACTTACTGTCTGTCTGAATGTGTTTTCGCTAGTGACACTAGCAACCCACAATCCTCACAAACACACTAATGCCAAAAGTGTCTCAGTCCCTGCCCGCCCACGATAACACTACAACGCACAAACCTCTGGCTGAGTATAGGTCATGAGAGTGTCGCATAGCTGCCTGTGCTGAGCCCGAGTCAAAAAGACAGAAAACGGTAAGCCTCACCAGCAGTTACAAGCCTACTCTGGGAAACCGGTGCCATTTCCCATTTCAAATAACAAGAAGAAGATATCTAATAAATAACATTGTTATTCTTCCACTTATTGAAATCAGTATCCCATAAAAAGAGTTCATTCTTTCCCAAAGCATGGCTTTGGGAGGGCAAAATAACCATGCAGCAAAAAAAGTTATGTTTCACTGAAAAGCAACTTTGAATTCTTATTTTATCAAGTCAACTTGATCAGTCGACTGCCAAAACAAAAAAATAAGAATAGTATAAAAATAACAAATCACTTTGTAACTGATAAGAGACTAAAAGAAGAATACAAAGCAATATCAGCAAATAAAACAGTTTCATTTGTAGCTTTTCATTTGTTTTTTGTTTGTAAGTTGACATCGGAACAGAACAGATTGTTCTTGTAAATAGCAGTGCAGTTTTAGTTTCAAGTAAGCCAGGTAGATTAAAATCTGTAAAAGAGAAAACATTTCTAACAAATGAACTATAAAATAATTTTGATTTAGAACTAAGAAGGTCAAGGGGTTGACTTATACTTATTATATGAAAAGACAGTGCTTGTAAGATATGTCTCAAAGAAATGTAATTATTTACTTTCAAGTAAAGTCAAGAAAGTGATTTAGTAAAATGTATTTGACCTGTAAGGGCAAGAAACAGTCTATATCAGAGGTACGCATGATATCACAACTGTATAGGAGTTTGATACAAGAGGTTGTGTATAAAACTCCCTCCCACAGTGGGAGGATCCCCCTAGTAAAATCCAACCATTTCCAACACTGCTAGAGGATTGTATCTGGTAGAGACAACCATAAAAGTTGATAAATTATCCTCAGTGGACTCTACTGATCACAGTGGGGACTTCTGTGTTCAGAGATGAGGGTTGAAGGCACAGACAGAGCGCTGCCCAACTGATACAAGCATCCAAACTCACTGGGCAGCAGGGAATTCAAACAGTGAGTGAATTGGAAACAGGAAGAGCATGAAAACACAAAGTAACAGCCTTGGTTGTACACGATAAAAAACAGGCGGGTGTCATTCAGCTTGAAGACAAGAGCTGTATGCCTTTGTGTACCTAAAAAGAATGGGCTCCTGCAGTCTGTATGTTTACAACCTTGATGAAGTCTGACTTATATTTCTTAATTCTTTTTAAATAGAAACAACAACATGAGCAGAGGAAAAATTCCCCAGTTAGGTATAATTTAAGCTTGGTTAATAGGGGGATTTTTTTTTAAAGACGGGGCTTTTTGTAAGTCTTATGGGTGAAATTAATGTGTCATATTTAACAGGGCCAATGAAATTTGTGTTGATATTTCTTAAAATGTATTTTGGAGAAAATGGGTAGTGTGGGGGATGGAAGCTTAACGTTTACCTTGGCTTAACGCGTGTAATTGAAGTTGAGAAGGAAAAACTGAAATCTGACTCCGATAAAAAGAGGATAAAACTGTATTTTTAAAATAGAATTTTTATTCTACAGTTTTGTGGTATCTTGTTAGTAAGTTAAGTTCTCCTAATCAGCAAACTGTAATACAGTAAAACAACCATTACTTAAGTCTCATCTGAACAAAACATGCCCCAACAAAATCACCCCAATGAGCACAAGAACCATATTTCTATAATAACATCATACCGTATCCATCATGTGGCACATGGCTATTAAATTACCATTAATTACAATGTTATTCAAAGGAAACTAAAAGAAGAAAAAATAAAACAGAATGAACGTGACACAATCTGAATAATGACTCGCATTTCATTCTAAGTAAAGCACTTGCCGTTGACATTTGAAAAACAGTGTCAAATTAAGGAGCAATTCTCAGTGGGTCCTGGCAGAACCTAATTAAACTTTCAGCATCTACTTCAGCCCCTCTCTCTCTGCCTTGAGACAAAAAAAATTCTGGATCCAGACTCGCTAGCCTGTCCGAGTGCATGCGTGTATGTACACATTCATATGCCTGTGTACCCTAACGAGTGGTTGTGCCTTTGTGCATGTTGGGTCTGTATGAGAAGCAGAGACAGAAGACATAGTATAGAAGAGACCTTTTTTCCACCAGGTGCCATTTGCCCTGAGGGGAGGCTTGCACATGGTGCTTAATCTCTGTGGGGATGTGTGTATGGGGCCTATCAACCTCCAACGGAGCCAGAAATTCTCATATCTTCCCCTGCCGAGGCAGCAAGATCCACTGGTGAAGGAGAAATCCACACACATGCCACACTACTGCACAAGAACACACAACGGCACCACAACTGCACTCGAAGAATCAGTGGATGGACTCAATAAAAGTGACACCTGGATAATGTCAATTTTGAGGCTGTAGGTTTGCAGTGCTCCTTTGATACTCTATAACTGTGAGTTGTACCTTATTAAAATTTTAAAGAAAATATTAAGTGCAACACAGGAAGAAAGTGAGACCTTGTCCTTTTCCCTTTGCAACAAAATGTCGTCATTGTTTCACTCTTTTTTTCACTCCTTTCATTTTGTAGAAGAAGCCCACAAACAACATAAAATGCCTTCAGCCCACACAGTTAGCTGACATCTACACATTATATGTCACAACGACAGTAGCTCTAATGCATTCCTTATTAACAGGAGAACAACCTGCCTGGGGTTTTAATTGGGAAAGTGAGCAGGTATTGGCAGTGCATCGGATAGGAGGGCTTGATGGTTAAATCAAGTGGTCTGATATGAATTCCAGGGGGTCCCCTCCATGGCTTTGTTGTGCTTATTAGTTGTCTGAACAGATAACAGATTGCATCTTAATTGGAAGACCCACCAGAAGCCTTGGTAACCATATTGTAAAATGATCCACACCTTTGGAGACTGTGTTTTCTAAGGTACTTGTGTAAAGAGTGGTTCTTATGAGTGCGTGTCATTTTTCTCATAAACACTCTCCACATTATATTTACATCCTCTGAAACTTTTATTCTGTATGTATTTATAAAAAAAAAAAAATAGAATTCTTCTTTGAAGATCGTTAAAAATATACAATGCACACTGCAGCTTATTGAACTTTCCATTTATTCTCTTAACATACTCTGTTCAGGGTTGCAGGGGTTGAAACGTACCCTAACTAGGGCTGGGTATCAAACCTCTATACATTTCTGGTACAACGTGCCTTTAGCAATGAGCATCAAAAACTGTATGAAAAGCATCTGTATCAACATGTACTTTGGTATTGGTACTAAAACCTTGGTATGTTATCAGCACTATTAGTAAAAATGTATTTATAGTCAGTACGTTGAGTAAACAATAGTCATAAGTCAATGATGCTGAAGAGATTGTGAAACACCTGCAACTACAAACTGCAATTCTGCAAATATCCATCTGAGAGAGAAATATTTGAGCTTTATAAACTTACACTAAGATCTTAATTTTGAGAATGTTTATTTAAAAACATATGCAAATTCAACAAACTTGACAAATGGGATAAACATGACACGTCAATCAAAGATGTTAAAGTAGGGGAAAAAATAAAAAAGCAGCAGACCAGAAAAGGTGGCAGATTAAGATTGCACTGATATCCCGAAATAAGCAGCCAAATTCACATAATCACTGACTCTGTTTTCAAAGACCACAAACACACAGTGCAGTAACAACTTAATGAAAGTCAAAGATCAAGTCCATGTTCAAGTTCAATGTCTACATAGCCACAAGGGTCTATTTCTCTTATCTCTCCATTACATAGTTTGTTCACCAGACAGCAGTAACACAAGGATTTTTCAACTGTACAATATCCCATCCAGTAACATGCATATTAAGATTCTTTGTTTATGTTACATGTTTGTTGTTAAAATTACCATCGGCTGGTATATAATCAGATTTTTATTTTTTATTTTATATCTGCCTCAGACATAAATGCAGTCAAGGCCCAGGTTATAGATCCCACTCATAAACTGCTCTCACAGATTACTAAATAATACAGGTTAGTACATTTTCTATTCCTCACTACAGTCCCCCTTTAATGTACCTGCAAAACTGATCTTTAGGTGCAGACAATTTTCCACGCAAAATAATCCCTCAAATTGCATGATTTCCAGCAAATCCAGTGAAAGGCACCCAGTCATCATATTTCTACCCATCATTTGTGTGTTCCTCTCAAATGCATATTCAGAAAAGAAGAAAACTGCACTTCAACGTTTACAAGCAAGGTATAGTCTAGACAAAGAATTAGTGTGCAAAGACCACCGTAACTCTGGACTCTGGACTCTGGAGACAAAGAGGAGAAAGAAAGTTACAATAGAAGAGGAAGAACAATTTTGTGTAGTGTGTATTTCTCTGGATAGGAAATGATGACTGGCAAAGGAAAGACAGAGCAGGGGAACCACTGAAAATGAGGGGAAGTAAAAGCCTATGGTGGTCCCTTCTCCCTCATTACATCCACCAAGCTACCAATCAGGGGCTTCACACATTCAACCAAGGAGCCTAATCAACCAGACACACGTCTTTATTCTGAAATCAAAAATCCACATGTAACAGTGTTACAAATTACAATGTATCCAGTCTTTCCATGGAGGTGCAGTCGACCAGTGTCTGAGAAAATACATTGGTGTTCATCTATAGAACCTTCTTAGAAATGAATGCATGTATTAGGAGACAAGTAAGAATGTTTGCATCTGTTGAAACTGTTGCATGACATCTAAATTGCACTAAGTGGGAAACTGATCATGAATCAATGTATGTAATCCAGCAATTGTTTATTTGATATTGATATAGATATTTAACACACCATGATTTATGCAGGTATGAGAACTCTGAGCATGGCAAAATATTGATCATGGTTATTGTGTTTCCCCAAGCACCAAGCAGTGGCCTATATAAAGAATGTCTTTGATATTTTAAATAGGCTATTTACAAAGCTACCTGAATTTCTAAATGCGCATTTCGAAATATGCATTTCATTTTAAACTTTAAAAGAATAATAATAATATTAATAATAATAAGTATTATTATAATTATTACTGAGTGAAAGCTGAAAACCATTCAACTTGTTGACATGTGCAAATATTGTCTCCATATGTCTGGGATTCGTGTGGTATTAATTTTTATTGATCGTGCTAAAACATATAAAAGAATAATCAGTGTCAAAATACAGGCTTTAATTACTTTCAGAAAGAACTAATGCTGTGCAATTTCAGATTCCAGTAGTCGTATTCAAGATTACTGAAATGACACATTGATATTAAAAAGGCATGACCCTGTTGAATTGTTTTGGATGGTATCAACTGTTAATGCACCTGTGAATATATTTTCGCGTTTAGCTTGTTAGGAAATATTCAAGGACTGTCTTTCCATGGTGTTACTATTTAGTTGCACATACCTATGCAGATAGCCAATATAGTTTAGTGCCCAAAGTCTGCTTGATAGCTACCTGAACATAAGGCAATAGTAAAAAATTATTCACCTTTTAAAAATGTTCTTTTCAAAATAATATATCATATCAAGTCTTAAAATATCTCAGATAACAAAGTTTTCTTAACTTAGCTCTAAGAATCACTAATCTTTCAACATTTCTAGATACAAAACACTACATTCTTAAGGAACAGTTTGGCCTTTACTTCAACTAACTCTTCTTTCAAGCTGTCTGCCACACATAAAGCAAAGTAGTGAACATTCCTTTGCCAAATAGGACACAAGCCCCTGAGAAAAAAGGTTCAACTGGTCTTGACACAAACCATTACTATATAAAAACCAGATTGACCGTGGCATTGAAATTCACTTACTCCTCTGGGGAATGAAACATGTGAAAGTTAATACTTTCCTTCAGAAAATGAGTTCACATCGATTCCGGGTCAGCACAGTTCAAACATTCAGAATGGTCCCTGTCACAACATATAGAAACCCCTCGCTGTGTGATCTGATGAAATTTTGATGGTGGATATGTTGTATTGGCTTGTATTAGATATGTCTATGATTTCCAAAACCCCAATGAGGCTGTGTGAGGATGTGTACTTCCCTCCACGGTCCACAGATTCAAACCTCAGAGGCTTCAGTTATTGGCCTGTATCACAGTGCCCCCTACTGGCAGACAGAACTCTGATAGCAGCACCTCATGTGGAATGATGACATGTAACATATGTGAATAAATTATTCTTACAAGCTAAACGAGGACCATGGCATGCAAATGACTAGCATCCTTCACTTAAAGTGGACAAGAGAAAAAGTGTATAATGATGAAATGTATATCATCACCAGAGCCAAATATTATAATACAAGCTAGAACTTTGTTGTGGTCTACATGTTCTTATGTTCTTATCAGCTAATTTATATGTCATGAATATTTAGAAAAAATATTTCAGTGGGAAATTAGCTAGAAAATATTCTTTGTTACTATAGAGGTTAAATTTGTTTAGATCCATCTGATTATTGTCTTGCATGTAATGCTCACCAAAGGAAGTTTAAGTCTTAGTGAGAAATTGCACCATCTATAATGTATGACTGTATATCTAAGTCACATCTACTGATATTTTCATATCATTATAATTATAACATAAACTCAATGTGTCCATTTGAATTGGTGTTTGAAAAATGAATTTTGTTGTTGGCAGAAAATCAATCAATTCCAATTTTGAAAGAAAAAAACAAAACACATTAGTAATTCATCAAGTAAAAACTACCAAACATTTGCTAGCTTCACAAAGACAAATACTGGATATTTTCTCTAGTTTAAAGTCATCATACATTTTATCCATGAATACTTTGTGTTTCCTGGCAGTTTTCCAGAAAATGTAAGAGAAAACAACTTGTTCTCCAGTACTTCTAATAGGCGTTTGCCCTTATTTTTTGATGAAAACTGCTAATACCCTAACACTTTCCCTGCAGGGAAAAATAATCATCAACACCTCTCCTTGCATGTTTATGGTGCTCTTTTCGCAAAGAGCAGTCAAATAACAAATTCACATGTTGCAGGTGACAGGTTGCTTGTGCTGACTTGGTCTAGCAGTAGAAAACAAGAATATCTTCCCTCCAGGTTTGGCAGCTTGTTCAGTGATGTTTGTTGCAAGGTAGCAAAATACCCTTGACCTGGCAGCTCTGATCAGCGATTAACTGCTTTAGAGACCTTGAATTGTGGTACTGCTTGCAAAGGGCTAGAAGAAGAAGAAGAAGAAGAAGAAGAAGAAGAAGACACTGTGTGTATCTCCAAGTGTGTCTATACATTGACTTCCGAACCCACACGTGTCACCACTGCCAACTGTTTTCCCAGACACATCTCAATGAAATCAACAAGACACCAAAGTAATAAGAGAGTAATGTCGTGTTGCCAGTGAAGGAAGATAATTTAGAAATCTCACGGCTTACTCCTGATCCAATAAAGTTGACAGATGAGCACAAAGCCTCTACAGAGAAATGTTATCATTCTCCTTAGCACCAATAACAGCTTCCACTGGTGTACTTATCACATCCTTCTCTCTCTATCACACCCTTCATCTCAAATAATACTACTTCTTAAAACATCTTCCTCGTGGGTGCACCGTCTATGTCTGTCTTTTCACCCCATATCAGTTTTTCTTTTCTTGTGCTCACTCTTTTGCTCACCCTCCCCTCGCTCTCACATATTCTATCCACTCCATTCAATAAAGCTTTATTGGCATGGTGTTTGAATCAAAAAACATGCTGCAACAGTATATACATACATAAATACAATAAATGAACATAACTAAAGACTAATAACACAATTTTAGTGAGAAATTCCCTACATGGGAGTGTGCCTTGCTGTATTATATATGTTATATATCCTTTTACCTAAATTGTTCCCCTCTTTCAGAACCCATGTGTCACATAGGAACAGCAGTAACACACTGTCACACAACACAGTGTAAACTCATCTAGGTCTCATCAAATCTCTGACGTGTTCAGCATCTACCATACATAAACATACACAATCAAAAATTGTTAAAATTTAAGATATTCTTCTGGTAAAAAAATGTTGCTTTGGCAACAGACTTACAAATAGATATATAAAAGTGATTTTTTTTTTGTCTTTTGGGCACTTCGGCTTAGACTTGCTGTACAAGCTCTTTGGTTCAAAAGGTTCACTAGGGCAGGTAACATTTCTCAAGAGGCAGAGGGAGAGTGCCTCTGTTGGTGCTTAGTGAGTGAAGGCCATTCACACACTCACGATTACCTCTGTCACTTAGTACATTGTGCAGTTGCTGTCTAAAATATAAAACTACTTTACTCCACACCACAGAAATCCATGAGTCCAATGTGTTAAGAAAAGATTATGTGTTTACTGTATACCTTATCTGTATAATATTTTCTGTTCCTGCCTCTCAAGCTGCTAGACCATCTACACCACCAGCAATGCCATTAGTGAAAACAACGTGCCCAGACTTTCTTTTGACAATGAAATGTCATTGGAGTCTGTTGTAGCTCTCATGCTGGTATCAGCGCCCACCTGTGTCTAAGTATGTATCAGAACACCCTGGAGGTGACTGCATCGGATTCTACAAGGTACCACCACGTTCGGAGCACAATGGTGCACTGGCTGCTCTGCTGCAGAGCCCTTGGTACTTCTCTAATAATCTACCCAGCATGTGTTTATCTTTGTTGGACCAGGTTGTGTGGAGGAGGCGGTCGGGAAAAGGAAGGCTGACAGAATCCTGCCAGCCTGCATGTGAGGAGCCCGCAAATCCAGAGGGACTGCTGGCTTTGTGTGAGTGCGTGTTCGTGTGTGTGTGTCTGAGAGACAGAAGTGGCAGCAATACAGTTATGCCAACATGAGTTATGGTCTGACTTACACAGACAGACAGACACACACACACACACACAAAACATTTAATTGCCAAAAAAAAAAAAAAAAAGTCTCTCCCGGGCTCCATTGTGTCTAATGTGTTCAACGTTAATCTTACCCTTTGGGGACATTTTCTGTTGTGTTAATTACACACCACCAGGAGCCCTCATTAACACACATACAAATACGTACACACATCAGCACACACACACACAAACACACTATGTACACAACTTAGGTGCAGTGAGTAGATGTGCAGATTAAGCGAGTCAGTCCAGTTTGGGAAAAGCAAAGCTAATGAAGCATTTGCAGAGATTGGGGTCATTTGAGACTTGCCTGAGGTCGATCCGTCTCCCGCACCTTTAATGAACAAACTCAGCCTCAGATGTAGAAAGGGATTCATGGGCCCAAGTGACCAGCGTGCCCTGCTTAGTCATCCGCTACACTGCTAGCTCATCACATTCTGGCACAGGCCAGTACTTCCACCACTGTGCTAGCTTTGGCTAATGCCAATAGAGTAACGCAAGCTACAACTGTGACACACAAACAATTAACCCCAGAGTATTGTCTGCCTCTTGCCCAGTTACCAGTGCTCATTACAGTCTGCCGCTTACTGCATCCATTCAAACTAGGGAAAGCTCAAGAAACACATTCTATTTGTTTGTCTCACTCTATTACTACTGCTCTGGAGAGTACAAAAGGAGAGTATTGTTGTGAAGTTGTGAAGCTGCTTGTTTTTTGCACTGGAAGCAGCCTCCTGGAGGGTCGACCACCAATGTCAGGGGCAGAGTAATGGGCTACAAGGTGACCCTGATGCCCCAGTCTTTCCCTAGCTTTCACCTTGCTGCGGGACCTCTAATTGCATCACTGGGGGGTTTCACTCAACCAATTATAGATAGTCAATTATAGATACAGCTGTAGCAGATTTGTAAAAGATGTAAAGTATTTCCTTGGAAGAAACTGACCCAGAGTGATTGGGACAGGTAACTGGTGAGAGAACGGAATACATCCAAAATAAAATACCTGGCCACATGCACCACTTAGTATGGGAATGAGCACGTAAAAATGAGCAGTCAGTTTTAATAAAACATACAGGCGGTGTAATATTATAATTAAACACATCTGTGGAGTGGTTAGTAAGAGGGGTCATTACTTTCAGGAAACTCAAGAGATGTTTATCTCATGATGCTGTTGAGCAATGTACAGTGTAAAAACAATTACTGATAACAGAGACACAGATTAACTCGTTCTTTTCTTAAATATGAAGTTGTTCACATCATATGGTTACATGATGTAATCCATCCAGAAGTGTGGATTGACATCGTATACACATGGTAGGAAACATTCACATTGCTATTCTTCCAGCTGGAATCTCCATTTCAGTACGGCTGAACTTTAATAAAAAGTGTAATATGTTCCTCACATTCGCATCAGACCTTAAATATCCAATGCATTTTGCTGCTCGGTGTGATTAAAATAAAAATCAAGGCGTATCAATCCTCTAAGGTTAATTTGTCTTACACAGTACGTCTGTGGTGTCTTACCATCCTGGGGATGCCTGTGGCCTCACAAAGGTTAATAAGCTGCTTTACCTCAGCCAGAGATGGATTGGACAAGAGTTGGAAAGGTGAGAAGAAAGGCCAGGAGAGGAAAAATACCTTAATGCAAATCCACACAGTCAAAGTAATCTGTCTAGTCTTTAAAACCATCAGCTCCCCTACTTAACAGTATCCAAGCATGGCTGGACCTGTACTTTTTATGCAGCGAAACATTTATCCATGGACTTGACATCCGACAGCTCTCATCTAGCGATGAGCAACTGGGGTCAAAGGTCTGGACAGGATGTGAAGATGATGAAATACCTGCTGGAATACATTGTTCAGCGGTCTGTCTGCCCATTGTGGATTTTAATATTAACGGAGTCAATGTTTCAGGGAAATGTGCTTGACTGGGTGTAGTATTACAGATGGCTTCAGTGTGCTTATGTATACAGTAAAAGCAAATGCAAAATTCCCATGATCCCTTCTCTATCCTGAACTGTTACTGATGTAGTTTCCATTTGCTCGCTTGTGTGGGTGGAGCAAAAGTGCAATAACAGTGCAACACCACTGAAAGACCTAAAGCTTAACATGGCGACGTCTGACTGTAACTTCACAGCAGGCCCAGGCACCCTCAGAGTTTGTGAATTCACACTTTTTTTGGACACTAAACGATCAGACCAAAGGCAAACAACAAGCCAAAAACAACATTAAAATAATGGTTCACACTTACAGCAGACTTCTTCAGTCCATTCCACATTTATCACTGTACAGCATTAGATTTTTTTTCTGCAGTGTTTCAACAGTACACAGCGTTTCATAAAACATGGTCAAAGGGAGAGAACAAAAAAAAGGAAACAATCTGCAAATGCTGCAATTCAGAGAAAATCTTTCCTATCAAGGCTTCTGCATTGCAACAATAAAAAACACTAGCATTTTACCTGTGTGCCTTGTTCTCTCAATTTACATGTCAAATTTTAAATTATCATTTCACTCTTCATCTTCAGAGGAGGCGGCTTCAAGACGACAGACAAAAGGAGGTATCACATATGGAAAATAAAAATAAAGCTGTTCAAAAATAACCATACATCTGGTTAGATGAGCGATTCATTACCAGAAGCTTTGAAAAGTTATTTTTTGCCATTCTTTCCTCACAGGAAAGAGAATTTAGGACAGTGGAATTTAAAGTGCAATTTATTCATTTTATAATAAGATCGCAGATTCAAAAACTGATAGAGATGTAAAACAGAAAGAGAAAAACATTCATACAGACAATGAAATACAGACAAATGTAAAATATGTATGCTGTTGATAGTGTAGCAAGACAATGATAACAGAAAAAAAGAGGAAAATGTTCTGACTTTAAGTTCAAGGGAGATGACAAGGAGAAAAAAGTTGATGAAGAGTACAGAAAGCGATAGGGTGGGAGGATGGGGAAGCAAGCACAAGAAAGGGGAAATAAATAAAAGGTAAAAAGCAAAGGCTAACTGTGTCAATGTGTGTTTCCTGAAGGGAAAGGGAAACTAAGAAAAGTGCAATGGACACCGTTTATGTGCCTGACATGGTGAGTTGGTGCTCAGTCTTCTCAAGGGCCAGAGAAAAGCTTTAAATAGCTTTCTATCATACTGGATATCCGGACAACTCAAATGTGGAACCTCAACAAAAACAGAAAAAGGACTGCCTCGTTTTACTTGTTTGCAGAACAAACTATTATATTACTGATGAACAAAGACTAAAATGTCAAATGGGACTTAGCACAGTTGAAGTTACTTTATTAATGAAATATTCACAAATCATTGGACACCCAAATCATACAAGATAGCCACATTAGCATATTGCTAAGTTAGTTGCCTCAGAATCACTAAAGCCTGTGAGTATATTTTATTAGCATTTGACAAACATGTTAATATGCACACCTACTGTGCAAAAAACAAAACTTAACTTAAACACTTACACAAGTCATTAAGTTTCAAATTGGAGTGGTCCCAGCTTTAAAAATGTCCCTTTTGTTTCACTGTTTTGTATTTTAGTTTTTTTTCTTTTCCAGGTGACTTTGGATCACAATCTGTAATCAGGCTGGTCTGTCTACCTTACTCTCCCTTTCCCTCATCTCAACCTTTTCTGTCTGTGCAGTAATTTACACTGTGGCATGAGAAGTCATGATTGTTTATATTCAAGGAGGCACCATCTTGAACACGCAGGACTCTGATTGTTTATCCATCCTGCATGTGACATTACGGTTGCGCTCTTTCCCCCTGTGCTCCTCTGTCTCCTCTCTGTCCCTTTCCAGCCAGATTGGCTGTGGAGTGTCACCCCCTGGCCCACTTGTAGTCACAAACCAATTCCACCAAAGAGGCTCAAAGACAAATTAAACTTAATGCCATGTAACAAACTCAGCGGGCTACGGTGCACTGTCAGGCATTGTGTTAGCCAGTGGAGAAACGGGAATTGTGTGCACTTTTTGATCTGTATGGATATCATGAGTCAACATGGAGCCGGATCCAAAGCACATTTGGAGAGGTCGGAGTTAGACAACAAGTGCAAAATTGAGATACTAGTACTTGTATCAACATTTGCAATTACAGCTGATGAATTCTGTTAACTGCGTGGCCGACAGAGTTTGTGTTCGATTTCATTTAAGAGGAGATTATGAAATACAGCGGGTGGTTGAGTTGTAATAGCTTGAAAAACAAACTGTGTCTACAGGCCTATCAAAGAAAAAACTAAACAAAAACAACCACTGCTAAGGTAGAACAAAAGCTATCTGCCCCTGAAATTAATACCAAAGCTGTATAAGTTACTCAAAGAATATTGAGTGTCACTGAATCACTTTGAATGGATTTGGGCTGCCACTATAGGAATGTATGAAGAAATCAGAGCAATAGAAAATATGCCTTCATTATGTTGTGATCATTATCAACAAATCTGGCCATTTCAACCATTTTTGTACAAATATTTACTCTTAAAAACTAGCAAATGCAACATTTTATTAAAACGCTGACACACCCTTTCCATTCTTCACATGCATCACTCAAAAATGGCCAATCCACTGCATCAGTACATCCACACAGTGAACAGTAAACCACCGCACATCAAGTATTCCCAATAAACCCCCTGCTCTTGTACTCATACTTGCTGGATTGCTGGATTAGATATGCACTCCATACTCTGCTGTCTGGGATCATGGGGGTGAGTTAATGAAGCACCACTGGGGCTTTTCCATGTGAAAAGCTCCAGTGACAGTGCTGACATTGTCCTCTGTTTAAACGCAAGTCCCATTGTTAATAAGCATCCTATCACTCAATTAGGCAGGCACACAAACACTGAATTCTTACATCCAGAGGACACACACACACACAAATAACACGCACCTCGCAAAACATGCACAAACTGAACACATCCAACTTTTTGTTTCAAAACTAAATATCATACAATTAGACTGATATAACAGTGTTATAGGTTAATATTGTCTGAGGTTGTAGGGGGATGAGGGTTGTTATTATGCAAGATATAACAAAAAATGTCATGCTGGCAAATGCCATGTAATGGAAATGCTAAGGGAACATGGTCAAGATACTCTTGATGTGAACACAATATGCTAAGTTTAACATTTAACTGTTATCAAAAAGAATTGTGTTTTTAACTGATAAATGTAGGATGACGTTCAGAAACATCCAACTTCTCTAGCGGTACTTTGTGTGCTTTTGTTAGCATATAGCCACTTTTTTCTCTTAGTGTTCTTATTTTCAGTCTTTATTGGTATCAAATATGTGTGCACACTTGGACCTAGGTACATGGGTTGTCTAAGTATTGTTGACAGAACAAACTTCCATGAAGGTGCAGAAAATGTTTGCACAATAGTAACAAACTAAAATAGAAAAGGTTAAAGACATGGGTTTTTTGATAAGTTACAAGACAAACAGACAAAAAGACTGACATAACCCAAACATGTGTTAGATCAGCTTATCCAAGGGAGTGAGCTAGGAGAGAAAAAAAGAAAGAAATAAAATGTGTAAATGCACAGGGGATATTTATTATTTTGAGACAGATTTACAGGTACATTACAGTGTACCTGAAGGCACATAAAAGTTAGTAGGGTGTAGACTTGGGAGGCTGTAAGCGGCAGGTATCAAAGAAAGCTAATATTCAGAGGGCTAAAGTTAAAGTGCACCGTGATAGCCAGAATGGCTCTCATCTGAGAAGAGAAGATTAAAATCAGTGGGACATCACAGCAAGGCAATATGAAGTAGAAATGAAAGGAAATCTCTCTCTCTCTCTCACTCGCTCTCTCTCACAGACACAGATGCACACGCACATAATATAGTCTCCTACAATAAACCAATTACTTGTCATTAATATTTAAGGGCCTAATTTCCATTCATATGTGATATATTAAAATGTGCAGGGATGAGCAAGGAAAAGGGCTGACCGTGAGATATTCACAGTGGGCTGGCTGCCCCAAACAGAGAGAAATGAACATGAGGGTGTTTTGGGTTTTATTGTGACAAATGTCTCCTGCCTGCCTCCCTTCTAAAATGAGGAAAATAGGACCATTTAAGGCCTTTCTTTTCCTTAATGGGATAATATCCTCTTTGGTTTGCTTCAAGTAGTAATAATGGACATTTAATCCAGAATGCATGATTTACTGGTGTGAGGAAAGGTCTTGGGTCATCAAAACAATTCACCCAACAGAAGCATTTCTCCACTTTCAGACCCTGATGAAATGAGTATGAGGTGAAATTCCAATTGTGATCCTGTTTGTGGGAGACTGCAGCTGTTAAACAATGAGCCTGAGAGAATGAGAGTATTTTTTACTAGGCTGGCCCTGATGCCAGATGGACATTGTCATGTCCAAAGAGACGATTCAGAAGTAAGCAGAGAAAGAAAAGAAGAAGAAAAGCACAGGATAAAGATGCAGAGAAAGTTGCCTTGGCGGAAGCTCCATTCTCTCAATTAAGAGAATCAGTAATAAACAGTCTTGTTCTCCAGGGAAACGTGGCAAACGATCAAGTCTGACTTCCCAACACTTTGACATAACATATCAAAGCTTATCGTTGTACACACACTATTAATCCAAAGAATACTATTCCACAGTGGGCTGCAGTGTCTTGGGTTGAGCTTAAACTCATTAGACAAAAGGCTTTATTACATTGTGACTATCAGAGAAGGCAGAGCTCCAATAGTAGTCTTGGGATACTTTTTTTCAAGAGCAACAAGCTTTTCAAAAGGTTTCTATCAACAACACATATTGTTAGGGAATGAATACAGCTTAACAGGATTAAAAAATTCTGAGTGGCATTTATTGTTGCTACACTTGTTACTGTGTTCTGTGAGCCAAAACTTGTCCACAGACTTGTATTGAACATGCACTGTAGAGCCCAAAGCACACAGTGTGCTGGTCAGCAACAGTTTTCTTGCCTGACTGAGAGGTTGCTGAGTGTCATGTGAGGTGGCCGACCATGCGTGAGGGTGTTTGATCTGGTGGCCAGGTCAGCCCTGATGTTAACAGAGTTATTAGGGGACTTATTAAGGAGAGTCACAGAGCCAGCTAAACCCCCCACTGATTCCATCATTACTGCCGTTGTGGCAGGGTCATTACCACCCTGCTGCTGGGGCTTTGTAGCAGGGATTGAGAATGTGCTGGTGTGCACTGCACATTGGCTCAGTGGGGAGAATGTGTGTGTGTGGGGTAGAGTTGTAGGGAAAGAGGTAAATGGGTGTCAGAGTGAGGAGAACTCCTGAGGGATTTGATCAAATCCCCTGTGACGAGGGAGAAGATGACTGCAGCCATCACTTGTAGTAGGGTTTTAACCAAGTTACCTTTCTGGGGCTGACCTTTACAGATACAATACAAGTTTGAGGATTTTTTATTTTTTATTTTATTTTTTTACAGAACATTAACATTGTTAACAAAAACAAAATAAAATAAAAAAGTGTTAAAAGATCAAAAACATGTTAAAGGATCAAATTAAAAAAATAAATAAATATATGTATATATTTATATACATCAGTAAAAGGTAACTAGACTTTTTTACTCTGCGTCTAGAATTATATATCAGACACAACCAGAACAAAAAGCCACACAATGTGCCAAAATCTGCTTAAAATTCTTCAGGCAAAGAACTCCCTTGATACACACTATTACACCCTTACTTGATGCATGTCTTTCTCTTTTTTCTTCCAACCAATTTTTGGATTTATTTCCAAAGGTGCTTTAATGGTTGGTAACACTTCTCTCCATCCCCTCTGGCCTTATTCACCACAAGCACTTGGCTGAGCATGTTCATTATCTGCTTCGGGATCATTAACACAGAGGCATGCTGGGAAAGAGAGTCCCAATGATCCTGCTCAGAGGGGTGGACTACAGCCTCTGATTCCTCCAGGATGTATATACATCTTCATTAGGCCTCTCTCTTCTCTGCAGAAGTATTAGCGTCAATGACTTTCAAACCATAATGTGTTTTCATATATAAACACCAACAACAGTCTTGATGAAATATTCTGGATATATTCATATTTATAACATGACTGTGATCCCTAAATAAATGTATAACCTGTCTGAAACAAAATCATCAGTAGTGTTTTTTTAATAAAATATTGCCAGAGTAATTGTACAGTAATATACAGACAACTCAGGGATTTGAGTTGTTGAGTAACCTCCTTTTTGTTGTGCTGTTTCTACTGAGAAGCCCAGACATCACCATTACAAAGTGGCATATGCCCTTTGTCCGTCACCAATTGGTGTGTGCAATGGAGGAAACATTTAGGAGAAAGGGGGTGTGAAGTTTGCCAACATCAATCTTGTTTCAGATTGAACTGCAAAGTTCCAGCTGAATGAATTGCCTTTCAAATGCAGCAGGCCATGGCTACACACATTCAATCCCGAAGTGAATCTGATTTGATCCCAAAGAGCCGTACAAAGGCACAACCCACTGATTGATAAAGCGAACTGAGGGGAGATGAGGGTAAAATAACAAAAAAAAGAGTGCAAAGTCAATAGAGAAGAGGGTAAAGAAAAAGGGAAAAGCCGACACAGCCTAGTGAAGGCAGAAAAGGGGAAAAAGGACAAGAGACATATAGCAAAAGGGGGGGAAATGATTTAATGGGAAATAAAAGGCTTCTATGATGTTGCCAGGTTGTCATTTAATGTCTCATACACAAATTCAAAAGATGTGAAAAAATAGGGTGGTGAGTGAGACCAAACAGACTGATAACAGACTGTTCAGCTCTATGCGTGGGTGGTAACAATTTTCCGATCACAAAGCACTCTATGGTGCCCAAAGTAAAATACCAGCCTTGACATCAGTGCAGCTTAAAGTGGAACACATTTTCAACTCAAAAGAGAAGGTGCTACATTTTCCCAAACTAGAACAAGATGCAGAAATCACAAAGTGGATTAATGCTCACTGTAAAGGAGATATGGGACCACGTTACAAGCTCAAAAATCTGATTTATAACTGAGTTTCTCTTTAAATGAACAAAAAGCTTCACTATCATTTTTACTGCAATAGGATTTTAATATGCCGTTAGCTTAAAGTAGAAGGATGACTTACTGTGCCTTCATTGCTATATCAGCAAAACGCCAAACCAAAAGTCTAATTACTTTTATAATAGACATATGTTACTAAAAACTGCAGCTTTTTCTAACAACGGTGATCATTTTATAAATCTGTCAGGTGAAAAGCAATAATGCGCTCCAGATTCTGAGCAAATTAAAGCCAGTTCCAAATAGACCTGTGTTCAATGCAACAGACTTTGTTGGCTACAGACAGTGGTTATATTTGTGATTTAGATAGCATGGTTAAACTGGCTACTTTTTTAAACCATGTGGTTGCCTATGCTGCCCTGAAGTGAGATACAAGTTGATGTTGCCAGTATGACATAATCAGTGAAATGTCCCTGTCCTTCAGAGTACCTCATAACTGACATGTGTTGAATTTTCAATCAGGCCAGAAGAACCATCTTAAAATAAATGACAAAAAATTTAAAAGCCACTTCTAGAAGATTGAAGCCGAGCTTGAAATGCCTCTTGCTTATAATTTCCTTTTCTTGGAGAAACTCATTAAACAATGGGACTCATAAAAGCAGCAGGGGAGATGACAGTCCTGCATTCTCAGTTGTCTTAGAGGCCTCTGAGCGCAATAAGCACCTGAAAATTGGGGGCTGTTAAAGTGATTCTTTTTTCACTTTTACTGCCTAAGTGTTGTTCTTCAACAATGCAAGTAACAAGCAAGAATCCCAAGGAATGTGGAGTTAACAGAAGCCTTTTTGCACCATTTTCTGAGGGCAGCTCTGCAGGGAAGGCATTTACACCTGCTTGCCTCATCTTGCACGATACACTAGTCCCAAGAAGTGTGCTCTACTTATAAATATCCACGTTAAAAAGATGGAAGTACCACGAAGAAGCAAAGGAAAAACCAACAAGAGTGTGTGTGAAAAAAAACAGCTGGGAATATCCCAGACAAATGAGGTCATTTTGCACAGGTGACTTGTTTGTCAAATCAGCAGAAAGGATTTATGGTCCGTGGTTACAATGAGAGGGACAATGAGAGTACCCCAGGAATTAATCCCACCTCCAACACCTTTAAACTACACCAGTATCAGTTTACCAACTTCACTTGAGATGTAAAAAGACTCACTACCCAAATAGGTCAGATTCAAAGTGGAAATAAGGCAGGGATCTTTTTGACAAAATGTTTAATGTTCAAGCACACTTATTGTTACATATCTTCAAAGGCATGTGTTTGAAAGACTATACTGCATGAATCATGAAACAGAGGAGTGAGAAAAACAAATGAACAACTATGTCATTTTAGGAAGATCCCATCTAGCACCTTTTTTGCAATACCATCTACATCAAAGCCCTTCTCATTGACTTTCAACTTCACTGACGAGGGGGGGGGGGGTATCAAACATTAAACAGCATTTTTCATTCATGAGCAAATCATGTTCTGTTTCAACAATAGAGGGAAAAGAGCTGATTCAGTGAAGTTGCTGCAGGGGTAATTGATAGGGATCCAGCAAAGGTAACTCCCAGGGGAAATGCTGGATCATGAATTCTTACCCTGCCCGTGGGAACATGAACTATCTATAGAGCATTTTCTTTAAACCCCAGTGGGTGAGAAAGTGAATTTAATAAAGAATTTAAAAGAACATTTAAAGCTGAATTAAAGCCATGTGTCTGTGGATCAAATGTTACTGTACAGTATTATAGAGCAGCGCTCTGCAAACATATTGCGGATTTACTTATAGTATATAGTAAATTCATCTCCCTCAATTACAATTTATGAATCAGATAAAAAAACACAATGACATTTTTAATTATTAAATAGGCATTGTAATAGGTGTCAGAAAGGCCTGACTGTCAATTACTTTGGAAATGTCACAGAACACATGTTAAAAAATATAGTGTCTGGCAGATACACTCTGGTGATAGACGAGAGGCTCATCCCTGCCACTTCATTAAGCCTTGCAACAACTGTTCTTTCCTACCCACATTCTACCTCCATCTGTATTATGCTGGCAAATCACCTTGCGGCAGCTGAGGCAAAATTGCTATTTATTTCACAGAACAAAAGAGATGAGCCTAGTTTGTAGACCTGGAGGCTCTGAGAAAGACGGAGCAAGGAGCTGCTGGCTGGCTGACTGGTGTCCACACAGACGGTGGGTATATGGGAAAAGTTGGAGGACTCTGTATAGTTATATCCACACAGCCTGACAGAGCTCAGATTTGACTGTTCTGCACTTGACAGGCCTCTGACTTCTCCCCTCCCACTGTTGCTAGAATAAGAGGGGTGTACCACACACACACACACATGCACAGTCAAAGAAGTGGAAAAACACTCAAATTGTCATGGGAGGAATACATCAAGTGTCTTCACACACACACTCTTCCATACAAAAACAAACTTGCTCTATACTGCTTGTGTTATTCATCAGCAAGTTAGGCAGCCTGGTTGTGTATCTAAGAAACAAACTGGCCGGGACAAGAAAACTCCCAGAGCTTCCTTCACAAAAGCCTCTCGTCTTCCCCGATGGAGGATTGGTCTACTGGACTGGAAAAGGCAAGAAACAACCCAAGCATAGCTGCTCTCGCTTCACACATACATGTACAAGTACAAGTTTGTGCACACCCACATGCACACACAAAACCACTGATCTAAAACTACTCAGTGGGCACAAAGAACAAAAACAATGAGCAGCCACATTTCATTTGCAGTTTTCTCAAAGACACAAACACATGCAAACAGTGCAGCAAGTGCATCGGTACCCCTAATTGGCACAGAGTTTTGACTTGAGAGCAGAAACGTGGTTCAAATGCAGTGGAAAAAGTACTTGGTTTTAAAATAATTAACATTGCAGTGAGAAAAATGGTTTCTTAAAGTGTCACAAGATGAAAGTGGCTTGGCATCCTTTGCAGGAGAGGCTAAATGAAGCATGTGTGTCTAGATTAATTAAGGAAGGGATGAAGAGAGATGACGCCTCCTTACCTTTGCTCTGCGAGGAGAAGCAGAGGGAGAGCTGAGCAAATAGGTCAGGATTCTCAAACTTCTCTTCTTTGACTTTGATCCAGAAGCAATTCTCTGCCATTTCCTGAGGCACTATCTGCAATGGCACAAAGATTCCATTATCACCACAATCAAAGACCGCCATTCCACCAACCTGCCACTCAAGTTCTTCTCACTGGAGATGGGGTTTGTGTCTGTTTTTCTGTGTGTGGACACACATACACACACACGTCCTTGTAGCATTTGAGTAACAAACATAAACAAAATAGAATAGAAAATTAATGTGATGACAAATAACATGACTATGACCACCCTAAATGATGATGTGTGGATAGACCCTGACTGAACCACACACATCAAAGTTCTGGTTGGTCTCTCCTGAGATGAATGAAATATGTGAGCTTCTAGCACAAAACCTCAGCAACCCTGTTTATACACTCCTCCGACCTAGACTTGCCTGAAACAGCAATGCCTCTAAGATGCAACCAAGCACCTACACACAGAGGTGATAGCGGGCCACGGGATGCTTCCTCGCCCCTCCTCTTTCATTCTCTCCACACTGCTCAGTAGATAAGAGAGAGTAGCAGTGTACAAAGATATACAGATATAATATGCTGCACTTATTACTAGCTAATAATGTGTGTGACACAACACTACATCTGCTGTACATTGTTTTAAGTGCTCTGCTGAGAGCTCTTAGTGTGACACAGTTGTGTCTTTTTTATCGAGGGCCTGGACTAGCAAATGGCCTGTTGCACTGCTGCAGTTAACCTCCTCAAAACCACAGTAATTACACACAGAAAGAGGTTTAAGTGCAACACAATACAGACAGCAGGTTGCAGCTGATACTGTGCAATCATTACTAAGGCCAAATAGAAATGGTGGTAAGTGTAACAGTGTTGCAGAATCCTAAAATGGCAACAAAAGGTGCTTTAATGGGAAGCTTATGAAACTTTCAACATGAGCTGGTGTTGAGTATAGATGCCCCACTATTCTCTTATTTGCTCTCATACGACCCACTTAAATTATTAGAAAGCAGTCTATGTCATACCTGCAATAGCCTCAATCAGAGAAAGTGGTGAAACAGCAAACAGTAATGTATTGCAAAATATTCAATTACTATCCAGATTTCACTATCAAAACCTATCTCTAACTATCCCCACAGAACCACCAACACTACCACTACTATCAATAATAATAATAAATCCAACACATCTAGCTACAGCTCTTGTTAAAGCAGTCCCAATTGTAAAAGTCACTTAAACTGGCAACCAATAGGGACTTAACTATAACATTGCCACAAAATTTGTTTTAAAAAACATCAAAAAAGCATTTAACCGATACTCAACCAACTTACTGTTTTTAAGCATGTCATTTAGCAAGTTTACGGTTTAATTAACTTTGAATTAAATTATTTTGGCAAGAAAATGTTAATACAACTTTGAGGTTTTGCTCCTGGTATACAAAGCCCTGAATGGTCTGTCTCCAGGATATAAATCCAACATGATCCCAAGTTTTTCACCCCGACAAATTTCTCATGTCACAGGACAGCCGTTTCCTCTAGATTCCCGGAGTGCAATCAAAATCTTGCAACAGAGCTTTCAGTGTTTATGCACCTAATGCTTGAAACACCCCACTTGCTGTAGTAGTAGTAGTAGTAGTAGTAATCAACTACTACAGATGAAGCAACAAAGTCATATAGCTCTTTGTAAAACTCCACCATCTTGGAATGATTGCATTCTTTATTTGTACTTGTTTTAATAGTAAAGTCGTCTTTCTCTCCTATCAAATCTGTGTGATTCATACTCTTGTCGGACGTGTACGGGCTACTGGATAGAGGAGTTGTAGGTATAAGAAAAATAACAAGTATGTTTTCTTTTCCCTTCCTTCTTTGCACAACCAAATCACAGTTGCTCCTGGCACTCCCATACTTCCATCTGTTGCACATAGAGAAGACATACGACTCTTGTCCCACTTAATCGACACAAGAGACACAGATTGTTTTTCCTCAGGTGGTTATGAATTTCATTTGCATCACCAAACTACAATTCCTGTGGAGGCAAGGTTAATGCTCCTGCACATTAACCTGTTTCTGTACACTTCCCAAACAATGGGCATTTGCACGTCACTGCATGCACTCAAATCATATATGCAAAACCACAAAGATACTGCACAAGAAAGCAACTAATGCTATTTAAAGTAAAAACATAAACAGCCTCAGCTGGTATTAGCAAACAAAAAGATAAACAG
Organism: Nannoperca australis; assembly: GCA_036023655.1. NCBI lineage: Eukaryota > Metazoa > Chordata > Actinopteri > Centrarchiformes > Percichthyidae > Nannoperca > Nannoperca australis. Next base: position 151,895 of record JAVQJD010104215.1, read on the forward strand.
TTCCTTTTCTTACCAGGTTTAGGTTTGATAGCCCTTGCTGCGGTATCATACTATTAATAACTTTTCTTCTTCTTAATAATTTTGTCAGGAAACTCCCACACAGCGTGAAGCATTTGCATACATGGCATTTTAAAGAGTCCCTGAGGTGACACAAATTCAACCTGTAACATGCTGCTTTCCAAACAATAGTCAATGTTGCATTTCCACATTTCTTTCTCTCATTTATGTGTCATTTGGTGGCCTGTTGTTGAATAAATAATGTATCGTGGAAACCAAATTATTCCCCATTTGTTTACTTTACAAAAATAAACAAAATCGTGAAGAGTGAACTACAATGGCCCATAACACATTGAAAAATCACATTGAAAATTCATTTTAATACATGCTTGAATCCACTAAAACCATTAAATATAATATGCCACACTAAAATGATCTCAAAAGAACTAGTCTGATGTTTTGGTTGCCGTCAGTAATTGAAGACTATAAGGCAAGGTCACACAAGCATCAGCAAAGAGCCATTAAATTAATGCTAAGAACTCCTGAGGCGATGGATAAATTATCTATGGTAAAATAAAGCCCACACGCAAGAGAATGTCCTATTGCAATTGTATTCAAATGTGATGGAACGTTACACAACCCAGTCTTCATTCAATTATCTAAGAATGTGCAAATCCAAGGACGTTTGAGCAATGAAAATGTTTTACTGTTGAATCGTTTAAAACGGGTACTGAGTGTGGTATGGTGTGGCCTGTGGCTTAACGGTTGTTTGACTAGATTAAGAGTGCATTTGAATAGAGCTCCTTTTGATTTCAACTTTGCAACTTCTTATTGTGTAGTCTTATTTCAAGAAACCCCTAAAGACTGTGCTAAATGTTTGCATGTGACTTTCATATGAACAGTAGAATAATATTTCCCTTACCATCTACAATCACAAATATCATCAGTAAACATGAGCATATATACGTTAGAGTGAATAAAAGGTCAGGTTACAGTACCTTTGTCCAGTTGACCCTCTTCATCACAGTTTCTGGCTTGTACGTCTTCTTGGGCTCCAGTCCATAAGGCAACTTGATGACAGGCAATGCAGGAGGTGGCGGAGGCCCACCTGGGCCCCCAAAGAAAGGCGGAGGAGGTGGGGGCCCACAACCAGGGGGTGGTGGGGGAGGTGGAGGTCCTCCACCTGGGGGAGGAGGTGGTGGTGGTGGCATGCAAGCGTGGCCAGGGAGAGGAGGTGGTGGTGGAGGACATCCACCAGGTGGAGGTGGGGGAGGAGGTGGTGGAGGAGGAGGTGGGGCTGCTGTACCCCCTGATACGGGTGGTGTAGATGGCGCAGTTGGACCCGCTGCAATCTGCAAATACAGCGTGGAAATGTTAATAATGGACCAACATATGAAGTGAGGCTGCCTTTGGTTCAAACCAAACCCCAATTAGATGCCACTGATAGGCAAAAGCCTTAAAGTGTTTTTGTTTTGTTTTTGTGCCAGTGAAAAGAGGCATTTGTGTTGTGAAAAATAAAGTATATTTTATTGCCTGCACAACTTCAGTATCTTAGTGACTGTGGGCAGAAAGTAGGGTGTAATAACAGTGAACCAGCTCACTGTAATGTTTTGTTAAATTAAAACAGAAAGGCTTTTGTAAAGTTCTTTGTTTTTGTGACACCCAGCCCCTTCATTAATGCACAGACTGGTGACACTTTCCACACTAGGACATCAGGGGAAAAACAAGCTGAATTTTCAAAGTTCAACTTAAACTCAGTGGCTACCTCTCTTCAATTATTTGACGTTGATTAATGTTTTTCCATATACACACTGGTATTTATAGCAAGGTTTGACAGGAAAATTCACGAGTAGTCAAAATGGTTAAATTACAAGTCAGGATATACTGTACACATGTATCTTGTCTGCATACCTGGATTAAATCTATCCCAATATATATATATACATGAGATCTCAGCTTAACTGATGACAACAATCATGTCTTTTGAACCAATCACAATTTAGAGGCAAAAATAAAATAAATGTCTCAAAATGTTATTTTATATTACAGGTTTCAAAAACTGTACCAAACTCATCAATGCAAGTGTCAGTGTCAAATTCATAATTATCAATCATATAGTCACAAAAAAGCAAGTTCTGCAGCAAGTTGTTCATACTTGGCCACTGGATGCACAAGTCATATTTACACCAATGATGTTAAACCCAACCAATTCACCCTTTCTTCATCTACTTTAATAAAATGTTCCTTTGTTGTAAATTAGCCAAAAGGTTAGTCTATTGTTTTCATTCATCTCTGTGGCTAGGCATGCAGATACAAAGCAAAATGTTGGAGTTAAACCTATAACTGACTAGTGTTTTAATTTACAAAAGATAAGAATGTTGCTGTCCGATCAAGACTTCGCCATGAGTCCTCACAGTGGCAGGCTATTAAACAGTAGACAGGGATGTAATTAGACCCAAGACTGATAAGACAAAGTCTTTCAGTCCTTTGACATGTCTGCACTATCACACATGCCACATACACATGTAGTCTGTGATAGTGCCAATAGAAAAATGTTGAAAAGAACAAAATACGTTATGCAAATACAACAATTCCAGACACCCAAGCTTAGATGGGTTAAATGCCGTAAATGTCTTACCAAAAAGCATTTCCACTTGCATTTCTCATTTCCAAAACCAATTCCCCAATATGTGCTTTACCCCCAGTCACTTGATTGTGTGTGTTAAGTGTGATTGGCTTCATATTTAAAGACATTACATTGTGTTTCATTACATAATGGCATTGGTGGATTGTTTATTAGGGCCAAAATTAAAAAGGTGTTCTGCAAGTAGCTTCTTGCACATATCGCCGGGAGCTCTTCAGCGAAAATCCACATCCAATGATTACATGTCTGTCAATCTCAAGCCCTCTGTGGCCCGTTTTCTCTTTTAAGATTAATATGAGAGAATGGAAGAAAATTAGCTGCTAAATTAGAGCGCAGTTGTTTCCATAATGAAGGGCCTTATGAGTCTTTATCTCTCTCTCTCTCTACCTCTCTCTCTCTCTCTTGCTGATCTACCCAATAATAATAAGCCCAGTGTTTCACAGAACTCTTGGGATCCAGTACCACTGGCTTCTTCCTCAAACACCAAAACAAACTTCGACTTTATGTTTTGCATTCTAATTCAGTAGCCCATACATGTTTTGTATGCAACATATCCATTTATGTTCATGACATATAAGTGTCTGGATCTGAACTAGCAAACAAGTATACAGCATGGAATATTGTATGAATACAATATGCAAGAAGCCATGATTATGTGAGACAAAATACACAAAAATATATATATGTATACAGACACTTGACAATTTGTACATTTTACAACATAAAGTTCACAATAAATGAATTAAAATATAAATATTTGTATATTATTCAGCATTATTAAATAGTGTGTTTCTTGCCAGCTTGTGAAGGTCTCTATGAAGCTTTTTGGCTGTAACTTTTGCAGAGCCCATCTGGAGCTCCGTCTAAAGTAGAAGATGAGGCTAATATGAAATCTAACCCATCCAATTTGGATTCATAGTCTTCTGGACTCAATGGGGAGGTCAGCATGGCAGGTAATTAACTCTGAATGCTATGTGATTACATCTATGCCCCAATCTCGTCTCTGATAGAGGAATTCAATCAAAAGTGTTTACTTATGAAAATTGCATTAAACAAGCTGGAAATGTGTGTAGTTAAAAATACTAGAGTTTACAATAGCTTCCAACTGCTGCAATATTTAGCTTAAGGAATAAAAGTCTAGTTTTAATTATGTTATCTGTTTTTGTGGATAAGTAATTTTATATTATTTATTAAATGTATGAAAAAATGTATGCTGATTGGATATATTTTATATATATATATATACACACACAAAATAAGTGTACATTTCTACAAAATACATACAGTATTTCAGTTTGAGATTAGTTTCTCGCAAATGAAGTTTAGAGGCATTGAATGTCAGTTTAAATAATATATAACTTAAATTTGCAGGTAAATCAAACGATAGCTTTAAAATGTAATGTATAATATGGAGTGGGGTGCACATAACAAAGACAACAACAGAGAGAACAAAAGAAATCAGTTCCAAAATCAGTTTGAGAGCCGAAAAAAAGATTTGAAGCACCACAATCCAATTCATTTAATATATAAGGTGAGATTATGTCAAAGGCCACGCATGCAAAGAGGACACCCACCTTGGCTTCATATTCCCTGATGAGTCTCTGAGCCTCTTTGAGCTTGTCTTTTTCAATTGTTAACTGTGCAGATACAATACACACACACACACACACACACACACACCATGGGGACACACAAGTAACAACAGACAACACAGAGGGCAACAGAGAGGCACATATGGGGGTGGGTTAGATAGACAGAGAAGAACACTAGTACACTAGAACAGGTACAGTACACACAAACAAACACAAACAGGAAAAATACTGAAAAAGAGGAAAGCCGGGGAAAGAGGATGTCTTTTACACAGTTAATGACAATGGTAGTAGTCATATTCCTATTTTGTCTGAATGAGCTATGTGATGTGCAAAAGGCAGAATGTGCTGTACTTTTACACCTAAAACAAGATGTAATCTATCTTCAAAAGAACATCAGTGTAGAGCACTGACTGCAGCATGAAAGGAACAAGGTACAGCAACACTGACAGTTGGTGCACCTTCAAAAACCTTCTTCCATTTCCCTTTTTTTCATTTTTGGCATTACAAAATACATCTCAGCTTAACACTTTTAGATGTGTGATGGGCATTGATTTCACTCTGCAGTCTTTGTTTTAGAAATGTACCCATTTTGCTTTGATATTTCACTGCGACCTTGCCAAAAGAAAGAAGATGGGAACATATACCACAGCAACTGAAAGGTAAAATGTTTTTTATCATTCCTACAGAACAACTCTTACTATGGACTGTAAAGAACTAAATATTTAATGTGTATAATGGAAAAAGAGATGGAAACTTTTAGTGGGGTGAGTTGAAAATAACTTTCATTTCAGTTTTAGAAAACGGTAGTAAAGTGCAATATTTAAAGCAAAGAGCAGTATTATTTTATCTTTCATCCTTAGGGATTCAAAAGTAAAAGAGGCTTTGAGATATCTTAGTTTTAAAGATCAACTCAGAGAGCTTTTCAGCAGGTAGTACAATATATCCTGCTTTCTGAGAAGTATAGCTTTTTTCACTATTTTCTGTAGAACTTTTAATGTAAGGATAGATGTATAAGACATTTGAATGAGCGGGAATTTAACAGCACATTTTTGGCTTAACAATTGAATTGGCTCTATCTCATAACAGCAAAGCACACATTATAATAGTGACTAGTGACATTGTGAATTTTGCTGTAATTTTCAGTTGAGTTAAATTCTGTAATCAGTCAGGGCGGAAGGCAGCCTGGCAGTAAAAGAGAGAGAAAGTAGTCCACTATACCTCCAGCTCCTCTTGGGACCAAGATGGGTCAGCTACAAGACCGCCAGGTTGTTAAAACCTATTAATGGGATGGCGCAGAGTGCTCCAGTGTCCCAATGCAGTGCTACATTATTCATCACATCCAGAGCCAATTCAATGAATAGCTTCCTTTTTTACCTTGAACGGTTGCAAGCAAAGGTTTGGGGAAGGGTGGGTGATTTCCACTTGTTGTGATTTCTGTGTCCTTTGTTGATGTTTACAGGCAGAGCCTCCACTCAGCTCAATTGGGGGATAATCAAACAGACACATCAAACAGGCTGCTTGTTACAATGCCAAAGTTCCTGGAGAAAGACTCTCATTAAATGTGGTGGTTCACAAACAAGGTGAAGAGAAGCAACTCAGGCATGCATGTGTTTTAATATCTGACAGGAATGCTGTCTAGGAGATGAAAGGTTAGGGTTAGCTCCCACTTCATTGATATTCAGCAAAACGGCAGTGATAGCACAGCAGCTTTGATGGACAAACGGAATGCGTGTCCTCACAACGATTTAAAGGTTCTGCGCTATCACAGTTAATGGCTTTCTACAGCACTCTGTCAAATGCGGATTAGGTTGCAAAACACACTCTTTCAACCTAGTCTTCCTGAAGCAGCAGAATCACAACCGTCTGAAAGGATGACACTGTTGTTTTGTTCAATGCTTGAGGTAGCAATTGAGTAACTCCATAAAATAAAAACCAGGAGATGCTGAATTTATATTATAGAACTTGCATACTATAGAAGAAAAAAAGCCAACCAAATATCGACTTTATATAAACATGTGAGGCCAGTGAAAATTTCTTAAAACTGAATATATTAAACAGATTCACATCCAAAGTTAAGGTTATTTATGCTCAATAGTATGTAAAGCCCTATTGTGCAGGATGTAAGTTTGTGCCAAACAAATGACATGTTTGCCTTCTGAGATTAATGTCTGGTGATGTGCGGCTCTCCAGCAGTAACTGCTCTTTTAAGGAGCACTCACACAAACAGAGGAAGAGAGGTCTTGTCTCTGCAGGGCTTCTCTGCTCTACACTACCTGTTAATGCACCACAGCCAGTCAGTCTTCAAAAGACAGACCTGTCAGGGGAGGGTGTAGGTGTGTTATAGGGAAGAAAACACTTGGAAACAGAAAGGAAAAAGCTCCAACAAGGGAAAGAGGGCAAGCAAAGGTAACACAGCCTGATGCATTAATTTTTGACGGAAGGTGGAAGAAGGAGAGAGCAAGGGAGAAAAAGGGACGAGCAGGTGGGGAGGCGCTTTAGATCCTGATGGTCTCATTAAAATAGGCAGGCAGTAATCAGGAATAGAGTGAGTGATGAACCAGTCTGGGTACAAATGCAGGTAACAAGTGGTGACACAGCACTCAGGCATGAAGTGCAGGAGTAAGACTTACACACAAATTAAGTTTTAAGGGGAAAAACACCGTGACTTTGGGCAGGACAATGGCCAAAGCTTGTACTACATAACAGCATTTGTCGTGGATCAAAGAACACTTCTAGCTGGAAGTGAAAGTATATTACAACTGAGAAAACTCCCAGTAATGCTTAGACCACATATGCCAACATAAGAAACCAGAAAAGAATGTTTGGGGGGAAAAAAGCAATCTCTAATATAAATGTAGCTATACCATCTTTCAATGCTGGTTTATATTAAATTCCCTAAGCAGCAAGGCAAACTGCCCTTTTGTCCCAAGGCAGTACTAAAGTGTTTGAAATTGGGTTAAGGGGGAAATAGCAGTCATTTTCTGTGCTCAAAATGGAGGGTTTTGCCTGGGAAGAAATGATGTTGAGGCCAGGAAAAAAGTGCAATCCATCTCTGTGAAGATAGAATTACATAGGAAAAGCTTCAATAGAGCAAATCACCCATAAAAAGAGCTACAACTTAAGAAGGAGATTGACCTTTTATTAAATCAAATGTTCTTGCATGAATGATAACTCCCACTTACAGCAGCAGCACATCTGTAAGTGGGGTGGACGGTATCCTTCTGACCAAATCAGCCCTTTTTATAGTACCACCACTACTTCCTGAGGTATGATCTTAAGACAAACATATTTTATTCTGTATGAGATTGTAGTAGATGTTTCTTTTCACTTGAAAAACTGATTAGAAGTGCTTCTGAACATTAGATTTTTCAATGCTTTTTTGGAAAACATACCATATAAAAGATCTCATGGGGGATGTAACACTACTTTTACAGAGTAGTGGGATTTCTCTGCATGGATTTACCTGGGACTCCAGGGCCTGGATCTTCCCCTCCAGCTCTTTGATTTTCTCTTCCTTCTTTTGAGACTCGGCCTGGGCCTCCTGTCGTGCACTGAATTCCTCATCAAACTGCAAGAAAAGAGACACAAGTATGTCTATGTGCACATAAGAAATATGTGTACACGGATATAAACACACAAACACATACACACACAGGTTGGTGAGTGGCACAGTGTCTCCAGAGAATGGCCACAGGGCACATCAACATACATCAAAACACACCGTCTTACACTCTCTGGCCGATTTCTATTCATAGCTCTCATCGCCCTAGAGCCCTGTTGTCCTTTGTCTTTGTTTCAGGCCTGGCTTTCATGTATGTTGATGGATCTAACCTTTGCAGAAACCAAGCCATGTCACTACAATGATTTCACTGGCCCAGCAGGGTGCACGTTGGACTGGTGGGACAGGACTCTAAAGAAAAAAACACATCCTGGACCCCCTTGGTGTTGCCCGACAGAGGTAGTCAGACTCCTTAAGATACGTCTAAATACAATCTAAATGTACATGATGTGATGGAGGTAGTTTTTTTTTTTATTAAAGAAACTTAAATTTAAAGAAACCCTTTAAGGGGCCAGCTTAAAATGCAGAACTGTATCAAAAGGCCTGCACATAACTTAACTCTGCCCCGCCAATGTGCACAAATAAGTATACATCAGAACATCAGCATTGATTCTTGTAATGCTGATACGGATCATGTAGCGTCACAGCCAGGTATTGATCAGGGCATGCAAAATCAATAGCTTGTCTGGGAGCTCTGAGGAAGAAAAAACTTTCCTGATGGGAGCCGGCCAACCAAAAACAATGTTGGGAGTGATTAATGTCTCACCTTTTTGGAGTACTCTGCAGCCTTCTGTTCACTCTCTTCAACCTTGGATTTATCCACACACTGATCTGCAAGACAAGACAGTCACAGTCACGAGATACTTCATTGGCATCTATGGGTGTGATGTGTGATGTGATGTGCATCATTCGTTCCTCGTGTGAGATTTACAATTAGACCTGGATGTTGTTTCTCACATTATAAAATAAGAGCTCATATGAGCTGATGACTGATTTCTTGAAAAGTCTGCTATGTTCATGACAAGTTGACAACTGAACATGGTCATAGATCATGGGTACATTTCATCACACACAAATTCAGGGTTTGTTAGTCTATGATTGAATACTATTTAAAGTAAATGTTTTCAGATTACATTTGTGGTCTACGTATATGTCTCCCATTGAAGGTTGTATAAAATAAATGCTTGTGATTAAATGCAAACTTAATAAAATAATAAGTTAAATGAAAAGAATAAAATTAAATGTCTGCTCTGGGTAAAAGACAAAATAGGCAGCTTTGGCAAATGATGCAACTGCTGTGTTGTTGTTGACTGTGTTGAAGGGACAAGGGGGGAAAGTGTTTTCATGATATGTTCAATGACTGCCTTACATACAGTGACTATTATATAATATATAATGAATTAATACTAGTACAAACTTGTGAGTTGTTAAATGTAACTTGGGGTGTGTGTCTTGAATAAGAGACAAATAAATCAGAGTCTAAAGTACAGGACAAAAGGAGATTTTGCATGTTTTTGCCAATTTTACTTAAATGTCTTTAAATCACTGTTTTCCAAATGTTTTGTGTTCCGTTATTTTTATCTGATTTGGATATATTTACAAATCCAATAATTTCTCAATTACCCTGTAGCTGAATTATCTGAAGGAGAGAGTATGATGAAGTTTTAAGTGTAAAAAAAAATGTAGATCACACATTACACGACACATTTTCCCTTTGAAAAATAATTGTGATTCAGAAATTACACCCCAATGTGAATGTGAAACAAGACAAAACAAAAAAGGGTGGTATGGCAGCTTTCAAAAACCCACATGGATGTTGCATCTGATTCCTCATGCCTTTTGTGTGACTAACAAAACACATCCTTGAAAGTTTTTTACCTTCTGATTAAATCTCAGTAAAGTGAGGGAGAAAACTTATTTAACACTGCGTCAGTCCTCTGCGGATCAGTTTAGAAACTTTTAATGACCCTTTGTTGGCAAGTCACAGAAGTGTTAGTGACACCACAGAGAGAAACAGAGAGAGAGTGATCTTATTTATTTATTTTCTCTGTTTGAAAAAAATGCCCCATTAGTAATGCAGTGAAAATAGATGTTTTCTCTATGAAAACAGGAATACGTCTGACAAATACCCTAGCTGTGGAAAAAGACATTTAAAATGATTCTGAATTAACTGAATTCATTTACCAGTTATAATGTATTACTCATCATGATGCATGATGACCTCATCTACATGTAAAGCCACTGCATGTGTTTGTCAGAAGAATCTTAGGGGATCTGGGAGGGTTATGAGAATAACTGCGAGGCATCAGAAATCTCAGCAACATCAGTGATATACCTCCTGCAGCACATAGTGTTGATGTTGAGGATCCTTTTGGCATATTAGGCTTAACTACAAGACTTGTATTACACATATTAGAATTTTGGCAACAAACATGGTGAGTGAGTAAAAACGAAGCAATTAAAAGCATACCAATCAGATGGGTGAAGTCCACGTCCAATCTTTTACTGTAGCCAAAGTCAGGGTCCATTCCATTGCGATGCAGAACCACCTGAGACACGCATTCTTCTATCACCTTGTAATACTGAGGCCTGAGGGGTCAGAAAATTTAAAGCAGAACAATTATTCCCTTATCCAAGCTAGAGGTCAAAAAAAGCCATGTCAAAAAGGGTGCTGCTGGAGAAAATAGGCCCCCTATTAAATTTGATCACTTGCTTCACCCTGATCATTAAATTAGCAGATTAATGGGCACACAGAACCTAAGTCTGCATTAGTTTGTCCATTTCAAGGTGACACACGGTAGCCAAGGCTACGCTTGCCCTCTTGCCTAATTTGCAATCATCTTTGCCAATTAGAGCAACCGTAAAAACTGAAATGTAAATCTAATCAGTGTAATGTGTGTAATTGAAAGCACAATGACCGGGAAAACATGTCGGCCAGTTAGGAGTGTGACTGAGTGCTTGGTGTTGTTGAGCAAGGTGCGTGAATCAGCCTGAGAGTCCCATTCCGCCACACAGGTTGGTTTGTGACCTTTTCTCAGTAACATTATCAACTTTAATTGCAAGTGACATTTAACAAATACAATGCCAGCTTAAGCTGAGCTCCAAACTGAGAAATAATTATTTTTTAAGCATGACATTGACCAGAAGTTGATGTTCAACTTTGCAACAGTTTTTTATTGCACTAAAGACTAACTCCATCTATTGTAACTTGTAAGTTGAGATTTGTACTGAGGTACTAGATGTGGAAAACATTTCCCTTAATAAAGCTCACAAATATTGCCTGCCTAAAACTATTAAAGAAAATTCCTTAAACCAGAAACAACATCATGAGCAAGTGCATGTGGGTGTGACCAACTAATTGTTGCAGTTTGTATACAGCTGAGCGATCGCAATTCTTATTAAAATGTTCTTATTTTAGAAAACAATTGCAAACTCCTATTGTTCACATCAGGAAGAAGACACAATGAACACTAGATGTTCCACAAATACGCTGTAGTTTAATGCCTTTTTAGCTTCTCTAGATCGTCCAATTGATTTATATGATAATAAGAGCTTTAGGGAAGATCTTATAACAATATGCATCTTTGATGCAGATAAGGAACTTAAAGTCTGATGAAAGCCTGCTAGTCTGATGGATCTGCATGAAGGCATTAAGGTACAGGAGAACTAATGTTACTAACAATGTAATACTCGATTGGAGCAGGCAGAGCTGTGAAAAAAGGTGTCTGTTGTCAGGTGGGTTCATTTTGTTGTAACATTAAAAAAGCACTTACATGTAAGTGTGTGCTGTAATACGAAGCAACGTGATGAACTTGTCATCATCAACATTAAATGGAATTAAGTTTATTTCTAAGGCTTTGACTCTAACTGTTGCCCATAAATGCAAGGGCTATGTTCTGTTGGTACCTTGTGGGTGGACAGGCCATATCATGTTATGAACAGAAATATGAAAGAACACAGAATCCTGAGCCAAAGCAAATAAGAATAAATCAGCATTTAGGTGCACTGTTTTGAAAGCATGAAATACCATACATTAAGCTTGAACTGGCTGATTCGCCCACTCATGATTGGAACATGCTAGTGAAAGCTCACATCGCCCTGCATGGCTTAAGCACTGTGGCACTCGGCTTACAACTGTCACCAATGTACACCACATTATTATCTCAATAAGCCGCCCTATTTTCCCTTCGTCCTCCTTCCTCCACCACCACCAAGCAGATAGGGGCTGGGTGGAGATAACTAGAGAAGGAGAGTGTGACCCAGAACTGTCAGGCCCCTCCACAGTGGGCAGGGCTGGGCTCCAGAAGCAAGCATATGTCCCCTGCATCATTCCCCACCTCTTCTTTTACTTTGGCACCTTCATTTCTTCCAATGATAGCTTGCAGTTCAGCACAGCCCCAGCCACTTGATCCAGCTCTGCTCCACATAACCAGTGTAATCCCCATATCACCAGGCTCCAAAAGAGCAGATCTGCTCTATATTTACTGGGTGGGTTTGATGTGCTCCCATTCATTAGGCTTGCAGTGAGAGATTAATTATCAAAAATAAACCATGCCCCGGAGGGGATAGCAACAACTAATGTTGTGTTAGGAGGAATGACAGTAGACAGAGCACTTCAACAGTTTGCCCACTGTAGCCCTTCCTATTATTAGAATACTAATTGTATTATTTAATTCATTATCATTTAATGTAGATTATTTGACACACGAATTAAGGTACCAAGTGTGCCATCAAGTCCAATTTAGACACCAATAAAAAACAACTTAATTCCTTAGATAGAATATTTTGAGAACACATGCATTCCTTTGATCACAAAGCTAAAGTCTGTCACACATTTATACAACATACCCAACCTAAACCTGCCACCATTAAAAGATTTTCACTAAAGCCATGCAATGCTGCCACATATTTCCGACTTGCCTGTGTTTTTGTCTCAAGTTGACAAAGTATCATATTTACACTATACTATTTCACATTCACCCAATTTTGACCACAACATGAAACGATGATAACTTTAAGGGCAAATACTGGAAGAAGAAAAAAAGATAGATAGTATCTATTGGAAATAGCTGCATGTACTGTAGTACTGCATCTTCCATCATCTTAACTCACAGAGCTGTGATGTATGGGGAATAAAATGCCTCAGTCAGAATGTCTGGTGTTAATGTTTGTGAGTGCACAAGTGTGGGTTTGTCCTTGCTTTTGTGATGGAGGAAAAATATATTTCTAAAACATATCTTTAAAAGACTATCAGTTTTTTTTATTTAAGCTCTGGTACTGATCCCTTCTTATTGCTGGCTTACAGAGGGGTACATGGACACTGGAGCTGAGGTAGACGTGGCTGTACTAGCTGGTTAATGTGAATTCTATTTCTCACTTCCTCTGAATAGATGAGGAATACATTATTCATGACTCCAAGGGAATATCAACTTGTCTATGGTAAATTCATCTTCCTCCTCTCATACTCCCTTCGTCTTCATACTTTCTTTTTTTAAGTCTTATTTCTGCAAAAATGTCTGACACAGCAGCGAATTCATCAGTGCCACTCTATTCAGAGGAGTGGCGGTCTTCCTGTACAGTGACTGACATATTTGCTCAGTCACTGGACTGTAGAAAGCTAACCATTTAAAATGAGTTAATAATTCCAAAATACGCAATATTATTCCTACTCTAATAATTTGTGTTGTCACTTCCAGTGTTTGTGGACAAAGATATGTTATAAAAATAGTTAGTGCACCCAGGTTAATAATATTTCTAGTGGTGACTTCATGCTCCATAGGGGTGAATGAAGCAATCCCCTAGACAAGATGCAGTGCAGACATACTCTTTAACACTCATCCTCAACTCTCACCAAGCTACACGCGAAACTCCTGAATAGAGCTACAGATAAGAGATGACCTAATAATCACAGTTCATTGTATCTAGTGAATAAAATTGGTGAGGACGTTGCCTTGGGATGGATGTACTCCAGGTTTGTTTTTATATATATATACACACACACACACACACACACACACATACACACACACACTGTTAAAAACAAAAACCCCAAACCTAAGACTATCGAAGCCCATTGAGATAAAGTACAGCATCATGAGGTCGTCAGTCAATTAAAAGCCAGTGGTATGTAAAAATCACACAGAACTTACCTGATGTAATAGTCATTCCTGATGAGCAATAGGTGCTGAAGGATTGACAGGAAGTAGGCCTCTGAGCCAGTGTCTTTCACCATATTCGACAGGAGATGGTACACTTCATTCATATCAGTACAGGAGCATGGTTAAGGAAAACTAAAACTTTATGACACTTTGTTACTTTTAAGGGTTCTAAGTTAATTCAATGAACAGATAACTTCTTAAAAATTGAATTAATATTTATTAGTTTTTGTTTTTTACTAAGACCTTACTACTTATTTATTTTCCCCAAGTTCCTCAGCTCAAGGTTTTCTGACAGGTATCATTGTGCAAAAGCAAGCAGAGATGAGATTCCCCTGTTCCATTCTATCTCTGGGGAGTTACAACAGTGTACAACAAAAGCTAACTTGAGGAGGGGAATTGGCAATAAAGAAAGCTCCTTCTGGTTTACCTGTCACTCTAGACCTTTCAGAATAGAGTAAATTAATTGATAAAAAAACTCACTGGTTTGAATGTTTGGGGCGAGTGTGATGTGGAGCCGATCATTCGCAGGGCAAAAAATATGACTAAGATTCAGATCTCAGATTGAACCTGACGTGTACTCAGGAGCAAGAATTCATGTTATTAAATTTGCAAAAGGTATTGATTATGTGTCTTATGTTAGCTTTCTCCAGGAGGAAGTAGTGATGGCTTTGACATCTAAAACAGATTTTAAATCAGTCTTTATTTGTATTCTTCAATGTTCAAATATTATATACTACATATATTTCTTCATTATTTATTTTAGAAAGTTAGTGATGACTCTTATTCATATTGAAATTACTGACTCAAAAATAATAATGGAACAAATATATAGCATATAGTTAAGGAGAAGAAAAGCACGTATGTTGACAGATATATCAAAATTCTATCTATATGTTAATGGTTGATTTGTAGTACAAGGTTAATGTAGAAATCATTTAATTTGTGTTTCTTAGACTTCTAATAGTTTCCTAAAAGTGTAGCTCTAAGAAGTAAAGAACCCAGGAAAATAAATGATTTGGAGCCTATTTAATTTGTTTGCTTGAGAAAGGAGGATTTCCCCATGGAGACTCATCTTGTGGAATCAAAGTGGAATAAGCCTCTCAGATACGAGCGCACATGCAGAGAAAAGAAGACTAAGAAGACAGAGCCCTGTTAAGCTTGCAGAGATGAAAACCTGATTGTCATCATAAGATGAAGTGCGGATCTTGACATGTGTGCTAAAATATTTACATAGTGCAACATACTGACTGCAAAGCAATGATGTGACATTTTCCAACACTGTGGCAGCATATGTTGTGATCTGTGACAGAGTATCAATAATTTCAGATAATTTATTTCCTCAATAAAAAAAAATATAACTGTTCTTGCGTTCTCCATTTCCCGTGCTATCATCCATACAAAACAAGCTGTAGCCGCTGCAATTGGAGAACATCAATACTTTTAAATACTGTTTGACACTTTTCCTATTAATTTCAACAATGTCTGTAATTAAACTCCTATCCCATATCAAATTTTTTTGAGAGAGAGAGAGAGATGGGGATGGGAATACAGACTTCTCTACAGAATCATTTGCCTTCCTTGTATTAGCCGAGTATGAAGCCTGGGAGAATTACCAATCCTGTGAGATTCAATTATAGCCTCACCACAGCAGCATTTGAGAGGACATGAGAAGGAGCTCAGACTGGGAAAGTATCCAACAAGCTTCATCTATCACTAAGCTGCAGACATAAACCTAATGTAGAATGCCAATCCATTCGATGACACCCCCCTCTACGCTCTTTTTCTCGCTCTGTCTTTACACTCCCTCTCCAAATAATGAATAAACATGAGTGGCAGTCACGTGTGACGTAGGCCAGTCAGTGGTGGGGTCAATCAATCACCATTCCACAGCTCATTAATATTTATTAGTGGCCTGCAGTAACATCCTCAGCACCTGGACCTGGGCCGGACACAGAGGAGACTCTACAGGTTAATATTCATGAAACTGCTCGGAGAAACAAGACACATATGCAAATGCTTAGGTAGTAGAAGTACTACCTGCATGATATCATGCATTTGTGTGTGTGTGTGTGTGTGTGTGTGTGTGTGTGTGTGTGTGTGTGTGTGTGTAAGAGTGTGTATAACTATGTGTGTGCCATGCAGGCAAAGGGACAAAGGGTAGCCTAGGCATTCGAATCATGCTCAGAGCTAGGAGATCAATACCATATTGTCCTTGGAAACAAACACCAGGCCTTCTCATTTGTGAACCTGCTCAAGCACATCATTAATCCCGGTGCACTTCATGCACACACATACACAACCTCCTCCCCTCACCTACATGTGTCAACACAAACTGTCACTCACAGCAGCACTTTGTGCCAGTACTAGAACTGTGGGATTTGGTGGAAGAAAAGGGTTATGGGAATGAACATCTGCATAACAGTGTCAGCGTCTGGTTTGTCTCCTCACAATGTCAGCCATTCATACGTAGCCTTAGGGAAGATTTGTGAATTATTAAAAGGGTTCTTCTCTGGGACGCTTGAAGAAGTTTCCAACTATGGACTAAATTACTGCTCACCTTATCAACTTGTACCTCTGCTTGTTTGGAGTTAAATGGACTTTAGTCTGGAGGAGAAAATTCACATTTCTAAAATGGAACAGAACATGGTAGGAGTGGTTATAGTTGAATAGAAGAAACTATGACCATATAATATTCCTCCACATAAAAATGTTTGTCGACTGTGCTTAGTAAATGGCAAGAACAGGAAAGCATATGTCTGTTCTTCCTCTTGAGTCTGTGAAGAACATACTTAACCCAGTACTTACAGACAAAGGTCAAAAAGTGAAGAAGAGAGGATGAGAAGAGTAAATAAAAAGAAAAGTGAAGAAGTGGGAGGTTAAGATGACTGGGTTATTTACCTAGTATACCTAGTCAAAGATGGAGGTGGATATTGTGCTCAGGCTCCTCAAATCCTTCTCTAATAAACCAAGCCACAAGGGGCTTTAGCGTTTAAAGCTTGACCAAACCCACAATAAAACACTCATCTCTCGCTGATAGTTCTGCAGACCTATTCATCTGTATATTCACACAAAGGGAGGAAAAAAGGATATTCCATCTCAGCACGTATGTCATCCAGGCGATGGGAGAGTTCAATAGAGTCCTCCTCCTTGTTCTCGTTGAACACCTTCAGCTGGATGTCTAGCTCCTCTGTCTCTTTTAGCTCCTGGAATGAGTTAGACATACAATATATAGCTGAAAATATGATATGAGGTCCTCTTGCATGTTAGATTCTGAAAACAATTGTAGCACCTGCAGTGATATAGCTTGTTACAATGTATTACTCTAGTATTTGTTTTGTTGGATCTTGTCAAACTTTTATATGACACTGTTAATCAGGCATATTATTACAAAAAGAATAAATACTAGAATATTAGTTCCCCTGTTCCAACTGTAAAGAGAACTGGGAACTGAGACGCCCTGACCTCTCACTAGGTATTCCAGACAGTACCTATTTCCTGCACACCTGTTCCAGCCACGAGGGGCTACAGCAGTGCTCTTTACCACTTCTCTATGAATCACCAGCAGTGGAGTTTACAGAAGGAGACAGGGCCAAATGTAACCCAATTTCTGCAGGTATCAATCACCCTGCACTGTTTTTTGGGTGCACCATCTGTCTTAAGCAACACTGGTTCAGAGGGAGGTGCACAATGCCACACAAAAAAAAGGGGGAAAGAGAAGAGGACCGGATTCGTGTGTCAAGGACTATAAGAACAAAACAAATTGTGCTTTTTTTCAGTGGAGTTCACTTTTTCTTTTAAAACAGCCACGCTGACTGCTGAACATTAGGCATAATTAGATGAAAAAGTGTCAGTTTGAATGTCGGCATTAAAAAGCAGTGAACGTGGCATTCAGAAATGACTGTACACTGAGACTCTTTCATACCTGGGGCAGAACAGAGGAGTATTAAAGTAATGACAGTAACAATCAACAGGAGAAGCTGGGATGACTTATTAACAACTGGCTTTGTGACATGTTCACCTCGCTCGCTACAAATGAGAGTTTGAGTGATGAGTTGGAGCTCTTTTGCCTTCCCCTGGTGTGAAGATATGTAGGCTTTCTGATAATGTAATCTACTACTGCTACTACTGATTAGGTTAATAATAATTTAATTCTTATTTATATCATTTGTGTAATGTGACAATTTCAGCCTTTTTGATTTGAAGTCACTAACTCATTCAGTTCTTAAATCTTGTGAGAAATTTCATTTTACACCAGGATTATTTGGTTTGAATGACTGATTGTTTAATCTTACCACAATTGCATAAAAACATTTGCATGCAATTTAAAGTTGTCACATGACTAAAACTGCTGTTTGGACATAAACAAATAGTGTTAACTATAAGATCTATTTCTGTTAATTTGAATGTAATAAAGGTTTGGCACTTAACCAGCATACATTTAAGCTGTAATGTGTGATGCTGTAAGGCTAACAATGTGTTAGGTGGAGTAAGAAAGTATTCCAAGAGCCTAGGAATCAGTACTTGTTTGTCTTAAAAAGACTAAGTAAGGGGCTCTAATAGAATTACTAAAGCAACACAGTGTTGTGTTTATGACCAGAAGGACAGAAACATTTATACATTTGATCCCTTGAACTTTCAGTCTTGAATGCCATGTTTCATGCATGTACATAATCAAACCATGTGGTACTCACAGGTAGGATCTTCTTGAGCCCACATCTTAAAAACTCATTACGTAGATGTATCCGGAAGTCCAGGTCATCAGGGGAGGTGACCAGGGCGTTGATCAGCTGCATGCAAGCAACCTGTGGAGTAGACACACAAAATGACAGACACAGAAAGGGAGAAAAACAAATGAGGAATGACACAAAAAAGAGATGTTTCTTGCAAAACAAATCAATACAAGATTGTGTAATTTAAGAGTAAAGTTTGTGTTTGGTCTCAATAATATAAATACTAGTATTCATTTAATTATTTGCTCTTAATATTCTCTCTCCAAAACCAAAACTACAAAAAAGAGATTGCAACAATGAGAGGAGACTGGTATAGAGAGAGACCAGAAGAAAGATGGTAGAAAGTACAGGTCTGGTGAGTTTACTGACTAGATATGCATTATTAATGGATTTATTGGTAAGAGAAAAGCCTCAAAGTGTGTGTGTGTCTCTTTGTGTGTTGGGTGGAGGAGGGGGTTAAGAGGATATCGCTGATAAATTATAATGAGCAGTAAGGTGTTTCAGGGGAGCAAGCCATGGATAAGACAGTTTTCCTTGGACAGACAATCGATAGCAGACTGAAGGATATCCCATGGATGATGGGAAACATTGTCTTGTGAAACCTTAACTCTGTACTCTTGGCCTGTATGTGTTATTAATAAGAGCCACATCAATGCTGTTTCTGTGTGGTTTCCTGGGTTAGTTTTTATCTTATTTTTTTCTAACACTCAACTTTACAAATGCAGACCTGCCCATGTAATGCCATCTGCATATAGGCTTGTGTGTGTGTGTGTCTTTTTACTCATTATCTTGCTCTTTTAGCTTTTTCTCAATAAACTACATTTTAAGTCATTTTTAATTAGCGCTACACTCAAATGTATCTGCTTTGAGTTTTTATTGGATGAAAGGTAGAACAAAGACCCATGTTCCTGTATTCCACACAAGCTTGTTGCAGAAAAGGATGCACTGCCATTAAGTATGAGGCACAATTGCCAGGCACAAGAAACATGGACGACTTCTTCATGTTCCAGAAAAGCTTGAGGGCCTCTAAGCAAGATCTGTGAATTGAAACCTGACATTTTACTGTATCCACCAGAGGCCAGATACATAAAAGAAACTCCACCAAATCTCCACTGAATTTATGTGAGTGAAGAAAGCCACCGTGCTCATGAAAAATTCTCTCTTGTCCTGCATACAGATTAATACTTACATCAAGCACCTCAAACATACCTCAGTCGTGTATTGTGGAGCAGGGAGCGGTTGGGTTGGGGGTCAGGGCATTATCTGTGTTAGGTTTAGAGAGCTGCACTGGTGCCATGAGGGGGTTCCAAACATCATAATTAAAAGTGGCACTGCTGGGACAGTTTTAAAGTTGAAATGCAGAGTTTCTCTTGTGCTCAGCAGACAAGCATAGCCTCAACTACGGCAAAACACTTTTTAATCACATTAGCAAAGTCTAGTTCTACACCCCATCACAGGTTTTGGATAAAAAGTCTATTAATTTCCTTGAACCCCCTGCATCAGCAAAGCATTTTAATTTACTTCACAATTAGCAGAGCTTCATTTCATTAATGGCAAAATTTAAAGGAAAAACAACAGCCTCCTAATAAAAGAATATCTACTTTCGCTTCCACCAGCCGCCTCATCAGTTTCCTTCATGACTTTTCCTTCATGACTTCACAATCCCTGCAGTTAAACAAGTAATTCCTTAAGTAATTTCCTGCTTTTGTTTTCACAAAAACGTGCTTTAAGCTGTGTTGCTGTTCTATAGTTTCTCTGCTGCTGAAAAATACTAGTGAAAATTAAGAAAGGTATGGTGCTCTAGTTGCCCTTTCACAACGAATCCTCTGAGACCCAACTTGACAGCAGCATGGAAAAGTATTTGTAGGATTTGAGAGAAAATGAGAAAGGTTGCGAGAGGAGGAGGAAATGTGAGAAAGAGAGAAAGAAGACAAAAAGCTTAGAGGAACTCAACATCTCTGCTTTTTTTATTATCATTTTTGTGTTCGCAAAGAATGTGGTAGTTCAGTAGAGGTGCTCAATGAAGCAGGTGTTTTTGATTAAAGCAGTGGCGATGGAGCTCCGGCTGCATTTCAATAGCCCAGCAATCTCATCCCATCATGTGCAAGAGGTGCAGTGGGGTTGACAAGTGAACCAAAGACAGGAAGAGAAGCAGAGAAAAACACATTTATGAAGACAGCTGAGGATGAGGTACAATGGGCCACAGAGTGACACAACTGTCAATTTCAGTCTTGCCTGGCATCAAACGTGGTCTTCATGACAAAACTGAATTTGTGTGAATGACATTGGACTGTACCATGTTTCTGTCTGTTGGACATGGCAAAACTCCTGCTTTTGCTAACAAGTCTTTTTAGGTTTGGGTAGTATGAATCGGTGTGTGTGACTATTCAAGGTGTCCTGAAATGTGTAATGTACCACACAATAAAATAGTAAGTCAGAACAGTGCATAGAGTGACAGATGTTACTGTACTGGCCGCTGAACAATTAAGATCAAAATAAATAATCTAATAAAAGGGCAGTGATGAATGCATGATGTTAACTGCTTTTTGGTGCATGATTCCTAACCTGGAGCTGCTGGGCTTCATGGTTCTCCAGTCCTTCCACAATTGGAGCAAATCTCTCTTTATTGTTCCTCTCTGCGGCAATTGTCATGGCAGCTAGAATCTTATCCAAACTGGAAGAAAACAGAGAGGGAGCAGGCACAGCAGAAAAGTCAACAGACACTTTTATCACCTCACCGACAGGACATTTACTCACAATTTTTATCTCAAACACCATGTATCTTATCTTCCCTTGTGTGTTGGTGTGGACATTTGCTCGGCCAGTCTTTGGTCACCCTGACAAATGCTACTGCTCTCCATATATTTGTATGCAATCTATTATTGCTGCAGTATCCAATTTTGACTTCATAGTGCTTGTTACTAAGGTGATGCTAGACAAAAGCAGAGTTTGACTGCAGATGTGTTCAGTTGTCAAAGCAATTGTAGTAGGGTATTTTTGGCTTGCTGAGAAAGAGTGCAAATTATTGTAGGGAATGCTAGACTAATGCACAAATACACAGAGTTAAGCAAATTACAGTATTTGCAAGGCTCAAGGCAGCTCAGCTAAATAGATCATTGCACAAATTCAGTAACTTAAAATTGTGAATGAAAGAAATGCTGTGCTAAACACACACACAGAGGACTGCAATAAAAGTAAATTGATGTATTGTGAGCACTTTCATAAACAGTGATTTGCAATATGTGTACATTATCATTGGAAACAGGTGGTCCCTCACTGCAAGGCCACATTTGCTATTTTGCCAATTGAGAACCAAAAGCTTCACTTTAAAGCCCGGTCCTCAACCTTCTAAACTGCGTGGGCACAAAAGAGCTCTTAGCCTGGTATAATATTTCCTCGCTGATCCAATACATAAGTTAAGAAATAAGTAAATAGTCACACTTGGCTTAATGTTAAAATGTCAGGTGTAGGGATCAGATGTACTCACACACGCCACAGGCTCGCTGTTGCCGTTTTTTTATTTCCTCATATCAACCCAAAAAAATAACACTTTCAGGATGACAAGATACTAGCGCAGCTGCTTTGTGAGCGAGGCAGATCATGTCTCTGACCAATAGGATTGTATGTGTGGAGTAAGCCTGACATAGAGATAAATGGAACGGCCATGCTCTGTGATAGGGGTTACAAAGTCACAGACAAGCATAGGGAGCTGCATACTGAGTAGCTTTAAAGCCAGTTCAGACGGCGCTTCAAAACAGGCGAGATAGATCTGCTTAACTTGTCGTGTTCCCTTTTGATGCTGTCAGCTGAAGTGGGTGTTGAACATGAGCCAGCTTCACAACATTGGTTGGCAGAGAAGTTTCTGAGCAAGAAAGTGACGCCTCAGCTCCTTTGGCTGTCATTTCTGCAGGATACGTACATTTTAATAGAGGGCTATGATCATGGCAAAGATTTCCATGTTTATTTTAACCCATTCTTGAATACTTTGAAAAAGCAGTGAGAAAGAGAGATTTGTACTATGTATACACCCACTATCTGCTTAAAAATAGTTGTGTGTGTGTGTGTGTGTTTGTTTGTATGCAAGCAGCAACTCTGCATCTGAGTGACAGAGAGGTGACTGCAATAGATATTCATATGGATCTAATGCATTGCATCAATGCATCAATTCACTTAAATACAGATTCAACTGCCTCCATCTGCAAAAGTAATAATTTAATTAAATCGAGATTCAGCAATAATCTTTATTGTTTTTCTATGCTTTAAATCAAACCGTTTTGCTCTCATTGGTTGTCTTTATTTTAACTTCCCAAAGAAGAATTGACAGCTTTGTAAAACTTGTCCACTGTAAACGTGGAATTTAGTACTTCCAGAACAGTAATCACCTGTTAAGATAAGAGAGCATTTCCATCTGTACCAACTTTACAGGTTGCAGCAGGTTCTACTACCCTTTTCAGTGTTTGCATTGTTTTACCCAGAATAAGGGGACATTGCCTCATGCAATTATGCACATTGTCACAACATCTAAAGATTTATTTGCATAGATTTATACCCTTAATTGAAAATGCTTGACTCGCAGTTATTAAAAGGCCCTACAGTGAACTAAGTATTGCAAATATGCAATATTTAGTAAAATAATGTTGAAAATATTATATTTTTTGTTCCGCTGTATATATGCATTATAGTAAACGTCTGTTTATGCATATACATTTTTAGAGGTTAGAGAGGTTATTGAATGTAATTGTGATTTTAAGAAACAAAATAAAAATTGGGGGAAAAAGCACAGTTATAGAACCACAAGCATAAAGGCCTATTAGGATGGTCAGAGATGTGAGACACACATTGCTGAACTCAGCTTCTCCAACAGAATTTGTGGGTTTGTTTATTTCCACCACTGCAAACAGACTGACTTTGAAGTGCCATTGTTATTCTAGTCTGGCCCTGTGGGAAACAATAAAAAACACTCCCCTAAATCCAATTTATAAGCTGTCAGGCAGGTTGTGTGTCCGTGGCAAACTACACTGAATAGTTCAACACATTAAAACAGACTAAACTGCATCATCTGACCATGTGACCCAAAAGATTGCTATACTGTCTGAGGTCATCTGTAAATGTGGTATATGCATACAGTGGGTAAACACGTATGCATGCGATCCAATCTCTGTCTGAGTACATGCCACTCAGTGGGAGAAGATTGAAGCAATAGTGATATTCCATGGTTTCTCTCTTGCTGTTTCAAAAACATTACAGAGTATGTAAACATAGCAGAGATGGACCATATCTCTTTCATCTCTTTCATTTTATTTTTCTATTTTTTTTTTGTCATCACATAGGATTTTGAAATGGTGTTGTGCTGTTTCCATATCAGCCGTGATTTACTGAGAAAGATGGGGAAATGTGTTCCTCACTCAACTTTGAATGCAGAAAACTTGCTTTCAACTTTGAATGGAGGTTATGGAAAAGTAATTAAAGGGTCAGGTCATCTAAATCACAACATCTTTTCCCCATTTGCCTACGCTTAGGTAAGCCAAGCATATCGTTTTAGTTTTATTTGCAATGGTTTTGAGATATCTGAAACCTCTGGACTATATGTCCAGACAAATATAGTTCAAATGGAAATCATCCACAGCGGGTTTAACACTTTTTCACACTCTCTGCATTACAAATGGATTTCTACTCACACCGATTTTCTTGGAGCACCAGTGGAAGTCTCATTGGCAAATGTTTCAAAATACCCTGCAAATACAACTAACCCACTGTCACAAAATCGTAATCTTACTCTAATGCTTTGGATATAGTTTACATGTTGAGTGGGTGGGCCATATGATAGGCTAGAGATGTCTCTTTAATGGTTTGCAAGACATGAGAAAATCTGCAAGAGAAAGATCATTTGACACCAACTTACATGTTTTCTTCTCCAATAATACAGAAAGCCGAGAGGATTTTGACAGTCTCTGTCATCATGTTGGTCTGTTTGGGGTCAATCGCTCGTGCTAACAGCAACAGGCTCCGCTCATCTCCCAAGATTCGTTGCAGTCCATACTGTGACACATTGAGGGAAGGAGGTAAGATGGAGAAAAGGGTCCATTGGGTGTAAATATTGAGGGCATTTGCATTCATGGAGAACCTTCACTTCAAGCAAAAAACTGATTCTAGTATACGTAAGTTATAGTTAGCCTTAATTTTCTTTTAAGGAGGGACAACGAGGCCATGGGAAAAAATGGAATGGATGATGAATTAATTCAATTCAGGACAGGACTATGGGGACAAATACTTATAGTCTCCTGTACCTTTTAGTCTCCCCACAACTGAAGGAATGGGAAGAGATGATCACGTGTGGGGATTAACTCCAAGAGAAGCAATATCAATAGTTCATCTATCCTTGAAATGTGTGCCACTTTTGAGAAATGAGCCAGACCTTCCCAAAAAGGATAATTAAAAGATCTGAGACTGTAGGCTTAAAATGGTAAAATTAGCTTCACTTTACTGTCCCATTATCCCAGGCTTGTCCAGATTAACATCAGGTTTGGAATCCTGGCCACCTGAGCTACTATTAGATTTCAGGGCAATAACTCTTTTTGAATCATTTCAGGTCACTTAGGATTGTAGTAGCATTTCATCTTGCAGGTATACTGACATGGAGTTCATCATCTAATGAATCAGTTGTGTGGATCGTCGTTTCTTCATTGACTCATACAAACCTTATTGTTCATGAAAGCCTTCAAGCATTGTATAAGTTTATGCTGGTTCCGTTTATCAATATTCTCTTGCCTGAAAAAGAAAATTGAGAAGTGTATTGTGATTACATGAACAGAACCTGGTTTCATAAAAAATGACAGAGATGGGAAGTCACAGGAGATCACTCACTGTTTCTTGTCCAGTAGCTTCTCCAAAGCATCCAGAAGAAGGCCAAGACCCTCATGACCGAAGTTATTAACCCAACTGGAAAGAAGACACAGACACAAAAAAATCAGTAACCCCATATTCAGTAATAATTGTTGTTGCCCTGCTGATTCATTGTAAGCCAAGTTAATTTACAGAAGGAAGCAAACATAAACAATATTGTATTAACCTCAGAGGAAACCAGTCATTCAAACTAATAAAGGTTTAAGAGTCACTTGGATAAATTGAATAGTAGTAGTTTTTAATTCCTAACAGGGAGAGCTGCAAATCAAAAACCACCCTGTCCTACTGAATACAATCTCCTGAAAACTGTACTCATCTACAAGCAAATGAACACCCATCCATCTTAACTAGTGTTCCCATCGCTAAGCAGTTTGTATCCAGGCCCCCCGTGAGCTGCTATGTATCTGTGCCAAAAGATTAAGCAATGCAAGAAAGATAACACTGTAATCGATAATGGACTGTGAGAGATAATTGGCTATAAAACACTGTATATCAGGAGACCGCAAATGATCCAGTCCAGATGAGTCTGTTTGTCTAGGCTAGAGGAAGAGAGAGGCAGGAGGAGCGTGGGAGGGACAGTGCAGTCACAGCCACATTATGTCATTAGCATTACTAGTTTTCAAGCCCCTAACTGTCAATAACACAAAATGCATGGAGCAATTTTCGGACATTAAAGGAGCATAAGTCAATGATTTATCGCGCCTTTCTGACAATGATCTGAAATAATAATGGTTTGAGTATTAAAGTCATTTGTATTGACTCAGTGAGTTGGAAGAGACCCTCAATTAGGGATGAGATGCATTAGCCTGAGGCAACTGGCAAAGTTGAGGTGAGGTGTTTCTTTGTTCTGTGATACAATTACCACACACTACAACCCCCCCAAAACCTACCATTACTCACATTTCATTAGACAAGCACAACCAATGTATAAGTTATTGATATTTAGTGTAGTGTATAATGATGATCTGTTTTCTTAATAAAAACAAAACATCATAATGTTGTAAATTTATAAATGTCAGAGTACAATGAGCCTTCCAGTTTGAATGTTTCCTTCCAGCTTGTGCTTTGCACATATTTAAGGCCATCAAAGAAGAAAGAACAAACTGGCTCAGTTTACTGCAGAATAACTATGCAGTTATACACATTTGTGTTTCAGAGGTGATAGGAGTAAATGTGAGATTGCAACAACAAAGAGGGAAAGGAGGTGACATGGCTGAGGGAGCACAATTGAGTAAATACACGGTCTTTGTTTATGCTCCTTACTAATGATGGTAATGTCAGTCTCCAGAGAGCAGGAAATGGAACCAATATTTGTTAGGAAAGATTCTGTTTATTGCACAGCACAACTCCAATATGAGATTCTGGGAATGCTGTGTGACCTCAACAAAGTGTGTGAAAACAGCACTGAAAAAAAATGCTTTGTCCTCTGCAGAAAGGACAATTGAAGGTTCTAGACAATGAGTATGTCATCCTTTGCAAGAAAATGTGTAGTATGTCAACTATGTTGCATTGCTTGCATTGCAACATGTGTCCCTTCCCCCAATACAGCCAGTTCAAAATGCAGTTCAATTTAAAATACAGGACTCAAACACAGAAAAAATAGAGATTAGTTGTTATTTAAAATGTTTTATTATTAGTTACTCCCGTGCATAAATTAATTCATCATTTTTTGTTTAGTTTTGTTCTTATTTAGTTTATCCTTCTATCATCTCTATGTTTGGTGTAAATTGCTAATAACTTACTCTTGCCATCTTAAATGAATTCATCTTAAAAAAATCATCTTGTTTTACAGTTCGATCCTCATCTCTAAAAAGATAGAGATGGGGGGGAGGGGGGGGGGGGGGGATATGCAGAGATAGAAATGTCTTCATGGTGATTCTCATGATAACCCAAAAAGGGCAGAAAGAACGCCCTGGAGGAAAATAAAAGAAACTGAACATCTGTTATGTTTGGAAATGAGCTTTTACACACACACACACACCCACACACAGAGAGATGCTGTCAAACAACAACCAGTCAGGGAACCCATTCATTGACTTGCTGTGACCAACTGACTGAAAGACCCAAAAAACACTCCAGCTGTCGGAGCAAGCCAAAATGTCCCTTCAATATGTATCTACACCAAATGCTAGCCAGACTAAACCCATTCTCTACTTCTCACATAGCCAACTGGTTGAAACTTGATTGATGTACGGTCACATTTGTATGCAGTGACCAACATTTTGTCACACCCGTGGTGCTTTTGGGTACGCCCCGGGCAGGACTAGGATATTTAGCCATTTCAAATGCTTTCTAAAACATCATTACATGAAGTGAGAGTTTGAAGACTAATCTGGAACAAACAAATAACACTTTTGTGCTACAAACAAATTGTAGGAAAACACAAAAAGCTTTCAGATTAAATACCTTTAATGGAGAAGTGGCACTAATTAAAACAGAACATAAATTGGACGTTTTGCAATAGATGTTTGTGGAAAATGTATGCTGTCTGCTTTATGTTTACCATTGTTCGATTATTGTTGGACTGAAACAGAACAGGCTAAAAAAACAAAGTACTGGGATTGTCTGTGCAGAACATATTGTATCAAAAATGTATGTCTTGCTGCTGGGTTGCAACATAATGCAGTCCTCCTCAAGGTTTTTAAGGTACTAAATGTTTTGACTCCTCCCTACATCCCAGACTGTCTATCATTTTCTGTCTCCTCACGTACACCCTCTGGTCCTCTGCAGCTTGCCTTTTAAATGTCCCCAGAGTTACCACAAAGAAAATGAGAGATGGTACTTCAACAGTGCTTGCCCTGAGGCTGTGAAATCTCTTATCGCTGTTCATCAGAGAAACCGCCTCAGTGGACAACATACTATTACGCACTACAACTAACAAATAACAATACTAATATTAACAACTCTACTCCTACATGCAGTAATAATAATGTTACAACCCACCGAAACAGCCTGCTCCTACCAGTCCGTTTCTACCTCCCTCTTATAAAAACAGTATTTATTCCAACATTTGATTAGCATCAATAAAGTTTACAAGCTTACAGTATTGCCAGGGGGTAATTCTGATCAGATAACACTTGTTGCTTAGGAAGTAGAGCAATACAATACAAAACATGTATTGTGGAGGTGGGTAAAGCTCATGTTTGGTCAAGCTTGTTTCAAGCTTGCTACTTGTTTCTCTGGGCCAATGTAGAAATCCAACATTCAAGGAGCAAGAGATCAAATCCATTTCTTATCAGTCTCTTCTCCTAATGTGGGCATACATCCAAGGATTTCATTAACTTGGGGGAGAACTTGTTCATCTAATATTGATGGATATAGTCCTCTAGTTAAGTGCCACCAAATTGTGTTACTTTATGCAATCATGTATATTCTGCAGGCAAAATTAAACAGTCATAGTCAGTTTTAGGGAAGCAATTTCTTATCTTATATTTTGTGTTATTTCATGGACATCATTATGTTGTAGTTATGCTAACTGTTGTAAAATGTATGCATTGAAGATCTCACAGTTTAGGCCGAAAACAAGTGTTTGGGTATAAACAATATGTTTATTAGCAAGATGTTAGTTCACTAAAGAACATTTCTGCCTCATCAAAAGTCACTTATGTTGTGGACTTGTTAACTTATTACAACAAAAACAAAATGTCTTGCAGTGAGATCATCATCTGTCTTCCTGTCAAACGGCAGACGTTCTGACATGTGCTGCCAAAACAAATGTAGTTATGCATGAGCAAATATTCCTCCATCCTTTCAATTTCTATACTGCGTATTGTGTCACAAGGGTCACAGGGGACTGGAGCCTATCCCATCATGAATTTTGAGAGAGGCAGAGTAAACCATAGACAGGTCACAGATCAATCTATCACATGGCAAACACACAGAGGGAGAAAATCTGGAGGAAACCTAGAACATGCAAACTCCACACAGAAACACCCCAGATGGCCATGAGATTCACACAAAGGCCATCTTACAGTGAGATGGCAATGCTAAGCACTGAGCCACCATGACCAAATATGTGCATGTACTATATTGGCATGTGTGCAGTACATCTATCTCTGCTTATATATATTTGCAGTATTTTCTTCTTGGCATAGCTCACTTTAAACTTTTCTTCGCTGAAACAGACAAAATGGGCATGAACAAATAAGCCACAATAGCACTTCAGTCGCTACACATGTTGTTTTATAAGGTGTTTCTTTTTACTTCCTCTGCCACACACATACACATACCTTTTACCAGAGCGGACAGAGTGGTACAAGTGTGACTCCAGGCTGTGTTCGGTGTATTACTTAAGGGAATACATGTATTTACAGTTTATACAGCACCATATATTGCTAAAAGTTAGGATAGAATATCATAGCAAAGAGAGTGGAAAACAAAATGTAGAGTGTGTGTGTGTGTGTGTGTGTGTGTGTGTGTGTGTGTGTGTATAGAGTTCTGCAAATACTTGGCAAGGGAAATGTAAGTACATGATGAAAAGATTACTGCGCATCACCAGCCACAGTAAGTGACTCAACAGCGACAGAAACAGTGACAGCCAGACACTCTCTCACCCTTTGTTTGACTGATCACTAGTCTCGTGTTTGGATGGCTTGCATGCACATTGATTACCGTCTATAGACCAGTGTTATTATTTTATCATGGCTAGGTCGGGGGCTTTGTTATTGAAAGCTTCTGTGCAAGTGCAATATCTTTCATATTGTATTACAGGCAAAGCCATACAGCTGTCCCTTTGTTGGACTGCTGACCTATTCAGTGCTACAGTATTCCAATTGAGGAAAAAAGCCCTGTGCAACAAATAGCTCTGAACATTATAGCTTGAAACTAAGCACCACTGGTGTCTGCTTAGTGATTTACCATGCCAAACATGGAGCTACATTATACTCTGATCAATTTAATAGCTTGCTCAAATAACTATAATGCACAGGGCATATCAGATGACAGATATTGGCTATAAAAACGTAACTGTACTTTTCTGTTCATCGCATCTCAAAAAAGTATTAATATAATTCAAAAACAGCTATTAAGAGTTATTGTCTGGCAAGTTATAAACAACTTTTTCTAATGTGTATTTTATAGCTTTGATTTATTTGATTACAATCAAAAACTGTCACACAGGGTACATTTTCTGTTTGAGGAAAGGTAACTGTTACACTACTATCAGGGCACTCACACTGAACACTTTTTTGCTAATAATGTAGCTTTGAGATCTACATCTTGCTGACATTGCACTTTCTAATATTGTTAAATATATAAATATATAAAAATATCCTTCATATTCTCTTCATGTTCGTGTTTAGGTTAGAGTTTATATCCAATCACAATTCAGCTAGCTTGTGTTGCCAGGCTGCCTTCAGAATCAACAATGCAGGCGTCTATGCAATGTAAGTGAACGGGTACATACAGTTGATAGACAGTTGCGATTGTCAATCAGATCACGAGTTGTTGTAAGTAGGCCTTCTAGAAGGCCTCACGTTGAACGTGACATGTACGCGTCCTGTGATTGGATACTCACTTACGCACGCTGGCGCAGCCGTGTGGTTGTTCTCAAAGAGATCTGTGTCATGTTTCATTGAGTCACTGGCTGTCGCCAAGATATGGTGACTTATTAAAACTTTTTGGACAGATAATTTTAAATACCCTTTTTTTACAGTACCAAGTAGAGAAATGTTTAATTGCTGATGCGAGTTTATTGATTTTTAAATGCACTGGAAATTGTCCGTTTTGTACACAGTTGAGGTGATGCAATGGTGTGAAATGCCCAGTAGTGCGTAAGTGTGTTTCTGTGTACTATTTCTCCAGCCGTGGTCACATGGTGTCATAAATGATGGTATTATGAGAGGTATTTATTGAAGTCGGACTGAGTAGGACATCACTTAGGCCTAGGTGTGAAATGCACGGCCCGCCACTGCTAGGGTTGAATGTTACAAAAAAGATAAACTGATAATATAACTGAAAATCTAATACTAGCTTAAAAATACGACAAGTCTTTAATCCGCAAAAACACACATTTAGCTTAGCCTACATTTTGTTAGGGGTAGTGCAAAATAAGCAAAAAACTGACTAAAGTTTTTAAGCTATGCAAGGGGTCTCATGTTTGAATGGACAAAAAAATTACGAACACATTTTGCTGTTTTTAGATCCTTACCACTAGTGCGCCAATAGATTGCAATGTTTGTAATTCTTAGGATCAGTTGTGTTAGGAGCAGTATGCTTCCATTAGCATGCTATACATGCATGCATACAGTATTAACTAACATAGAACATTAGTGAACTGAAATATGTTGGTACTGGACGAACAGACCATCAGATGAACAGACTGACTGACTATCCCCAGAAACACACTGCTACCATGTCTAAAATATCAATATCTAAAACAGTATGGAGGACTCTCTTGGGTGACTATAATCTAATATTATAGAAACACTAATGAATTTATCCCACATCCTAGCTATGTAATTTCATGAAGCAAATCCAGAGTGCAAGACACACAGGAAGGTTATACCCACTAAGTACCAATTACAGAAATACATTTTTCTTACAAAATCCTTCACAGAATTCTTAACAATTGACCACACACTATTTCCTGTTGTTTATGTTGACCCTTATTTATAAAAACCTTCACCTCACAAAAAAGTGAGTTAAATAATTTAGAGATTGTCAATGGATATGGTAGAACCAAGGTAAAATAAAGCTGCCAAGAAACTATAATATGCTGAGTGTAACAGACGCCCTGGGCATCCAGCATTTACACATACATACGGGCAAAATCACTGACCCGTGCTGTCCTTTAAAACAAGGGCCAGCTGATATCCTTCACATGTAACTCCAGGTAGCATGCACTCTCTTCATCCAAGTGACAGATGCTATGTCACTCTATCCTGACAATATCTCAAGTCTCTATCTCCTGCTGGCTGGGGCAGTTCTTAAATACAATGCATCACAGCAAATAACTTCTAATTTGCCTTTTACCCTATAAACTATTTGAGAAAGTAGTTTGTCTTCAGGAGCTGTTCTGATATCTTAGATTGGTATTAAAACTAGTATGATGACAATATCAATCATAAGTGCAATGCTCGAAAAAAGCACTTTGCACTTCTAATGGTATTTGATTCTTCGCTTAATTCCAAAATGTGGCTCTAATAAAGCTCAGGCCTATAGGCCAGTTCAGACCAATGATTCACAACACTACACAACTGTTTGCCCAAGCCCGCCTCAGCCCTTCTCAAGTCGTCAGTTTGTCAGTGGCTGGTTTTAGAATGTAAGGCACGTCACCTGTTTCAACAGCCAATCAGCTCGTAGCAAAGTCAGCTAGACATCTTTTGTTTTTGCCATTTCATCAATACTAGAAATTGACTGTAGCAAGTAACTAACTATCCTCATTCATATTTTAAGATGCTACAAATTACATCCAGCTACAAAAAAAAAACTGATAAGCCGGCAGAGTGTGTGTGTGTGTGTGTGTGTGTGTGTGTGTGTGTGTGTGTGTGTGTGTGTGTGTGTGTGGATGCAAAGCAAAGGAGTGTAAGTCTCTATCAGAATTAAATCAACTAGTAAGTGCAAACAGATGACAGCACGCTCCCAAGTCACTTTGAAATGACCCCTCAACGGAGTTCAAAACACTCAACACAATTTCTTATTATCCCCTGAACACCGTTGAAGAAGATCAGAGAAAAGATCTTCAGATTTGATGTGATGCATCTACATATTCCTCAGTTTCTACAGGGACGAGAGTCCTCTTTCAAGGAGGAGAGGTAATGGCAGTGGCAAGCACTACAAGCTTTTGTTGCCATCCCCTTATAAAATAGATATATTAAAACCTTTGAAAAGAGTCAGTGTACACCTCCCAGAATGTATGCGCATGTTTGTGCAGATATCTGAGGAACTGAGGAACTTCTAAAAAGTTAGGTCAGCTTTGCATCTCTCCTAAATCCTGGAGCAGACAAGATGACTTTCATAGGTTAGGAAAGTTGATAAATGCTTTTATTCATAAACATAAAAGGAGGAACAAATATGGTTACTCTGAAATTTGAACCAGACTGGACAGATTCCCTGTTCAGAGGTTTGTTAAATATGGGCTCAGGTGGGACTCTGGATTTTGTCCCAGATACCAGAAAACATGAACATATTGTACATATATGTATTTGCATACATACACGTTAACACTCTAAAAAGTAACTACATTACATATAGTATTCTCTCCAAAGGCATCATATCCTCCAAATTGTAAACCATGACAAAATTTAGAAACAGATTTTTCTGAATTATGTATGTATCACTTTGGGGCTGTAACAGATATGGGTATCTTGGAGGTTAACAGATGGTGTAATAAAATGAAATAGGCATCACTCTTAAAATATACCCAGACACTGAGGACATTTATGTCTCCAAAATCATTTTCACTGCCTCTGAGGAGAAAGGGGCGAACGTTAACTCTGAAGTCAGCCGCAAGGGTAAAAACTAGTTAACTTGCCATTCCTGACTGCTCGTCACATCTGTTGAAGACGGTGTCATAACATTTGTGCCAAATTTAACAGTCAAATAAAAGTCTTTGAATGCAATAAAACAAGAATGATAGCACCATCCTGAAAAGTAAAAGGCAAAATATATGTGGATTAACTAACGATTCACTCATTATTTGTTACTTTTGACAGGAGACCAGTGAAACCTTTGTGTGCAGACCTCTACTAAGTGATAATGTAATTTCCAAAGCTTGACTGTCTTGTTTCTCCTTGACAAGTGACAGAGCAAACTTGTTTGAGGCCTGGAAGGTGAGAGTGGTTTGTAATAACACTGGGAGTCTAGAGGTAGATTCCCACAGCACAGTGCAAAGAAACTTAACCTACTAGAAAGCTTCTGCCCCTACTTTACTTCTTTTCTGTGGCAACAGGCACAACATATTTTATGTCCCTGACAGGTTAGGTGTTCAGTTATCTTGTGCATCCTCCTTCCTTCCTCATCCCTTTCCTGGAGAATGTTAAATGTAGATCGTCATGGTAGGAAATCAATTTGCTATTTTTCCATTACTGTACAATCGGATGGGATGGGAAGAAATGGAGCTTGATCCAGAAATTTCAAAGGCATCAGATGTGTCCTGAGGTAGTCTGTACCCCTGAACTCAACTAAGGACATCAAGATTTTTAATGCTGTATTTAAAATTAAATTTTCAATTTGACATGGAGTCTGATTGAGCTTACAAAAGCACTATCTGGGATAACAAAGTGAATACAGAGGATCAATTATGGATGATTCGCTGAGATAGGGAGCTATTTCCACATCAAAAATGACAGAGTTGAAACAGTTATTCATCTCTGTGAAGAATCTATGTCAGACAGAGCTGGCCCATTGATGTCTACTGTACCTAAATTCTCACACAAGTATTCACCAATGCAGTGTTAACTCATTGCAGTTGCATCGAGAGCAACTATTCACACTCTATGTCTGTGCCAGACAAGATTTCTGGCCTAAGCTGTTAAAGCGGTATATACAGCCTGTGAGACATTTAGATGCTCATTTTTGTTCCAACAGTCACAATAGCAGATGGACAGAGGGATATGCTCATTTGCGGTGGTGTTGAATGTCGGTTGGCTGTCTCACAAGAGACGTTTGCTTTAATTGTATGAGTAAGCGCCATATACACATGAAAGTAATGAATCAAGTACAGTAATACATTTGTACCATCCAAAAGGCATTTCACTATTTCAATAAAAGTAAGATTGTATTGTGGTTCAATCGTCTAGAAATAATGTCCGGTCACATAAGAGTTTATTTGACTGTTGAGATGAGAGAATTTGAATTTTATGATGATCTCTGCTGAATCATTATATGGGAACAACCACCACTGTACTTGGCAGAAATGTCAGTGTTTCTCAATATGTTGCTCAATGCCTTATCAAGCTGTACATTGGGACAGACAGTCAATAGGACAAGCAGCTTTATGTTAGCAGGCATAGTAACTATAAAGTAAAAAGCCCATTACTAGTGCTCCATGCAACCCTCGGTGCTCAGCTACAAGCATTCCACTGAGAAAAGCTGGTGAGACGGATTCAGACTCTGAGACGCCCTGTGTGTCAGAGCAGCAAGATCATCACAACAGCCCACACCTTGAGTATCCAGACACAGAGAGAAACTCTGGTGTCAGCAAATGTCTACTGCCTCCACAAAAAAGACCCCACAAGAAAGTGCCGCAGAGAATAGAATGTACCGTGAGGATTTGACATAATGAAAAGTTAGGAGCCCAGTTCAATTTAGCTTAAATATGTCTTAGGGATCTGAGAGGTAGCAGATCTAATATGAAAGTCACTGTCGTGATTTGATAAGAGTCATAATGTAATGCTAAAGGATAAACATAGGGAACTCAAAAGATGGGGCCATGGATGTGTGCTCTGCTGCCCAAAACCACTCTACTATTGTTATATTGGAATGTCTATTGATGGAGCAGCAGCTGAGTTAGACCCTACTGCATTATGACTGAAATCATCAAAGAAGTTTAATATTAGGGTACGCCCAGTAATGCAAAGACAACATTTTAATGTACATGATACAAAATAGATGAGTTTTGCATTAATGATTGTAAAGAAAACATGGATCATATCACAGTTTTCACATATGCGAGGCAGAGAATAAAGAAATTGTGAAATTAGTGGGAAAAGAAGGCTGGACTGAAACAAGGCAGGCTTTCTCTCCCACTAAATGAAAAAATGAGAGGGTTGTAATGTTCTGTAAGTTGGCATCTCATTTCATGTCAGTGGATTAAGAAATTAATGAAAGGCGGCTAGTCAATCTGACACTTCTAAATTAAGAAGAGAGTATCCAAATGACAAAATGAAAAGGGGGACAATGAAGTAGAGGATAAATAATTGGCTGGAGAAATTCTGACAGAAAGAGAAGTGGAAAACATGGCAGCTGAAGAGGAGAGAGTGGAAACAGAATAAGCAGCGGATGCTCCAGGCAATGCCATCTGTGGGTGGATCTGCAAAGGCTGCATGCCACACACCTGTGTGGAACTGCCTGGGAGATAAGGCCCTCAGCACAATGGCCCTGTGGCCACCTGTGCTGCCAAACAGGTGCACAGCCCAGCCAATTAAACTATTAGACAAACACAGGCCTCTGGGAGCAAATTAGATGGCTGCCCAAACATCAGAGGAAAAACAAAAAGCAATGGTAAGCATTCACTGTGAAAAACAACACTTTGATGGTGAGACTTTCATTTCAGTGTATAGAATTAAGTTTAATGTTTCATGAAATGAAACACTGCCTTTGATTGTCACATAAATGTTGAAAATGTCTCCAGCATTTAAACAAACATCACAAAATTAGTCATTTGATATAAATAGAATGAAAGAATATAAAATTGCCTACCGTGTATAAGGATCAGGACCATATTTAGCTATTAGATATCCAAATCATGCTAATATTTCATTGAGTCATCGTACTATTTGTATATGATTAACTGGCCCACTTGTGACTATGCAGTGCTTTAACTGCTCATATCAAAATTATCAATCTAGTTTGAAACATTGATAGAAGAATACACTTATGACAATGCAGTTTTTTCAGAAGTATCAATTTAAAAATATTTTAACTTTTCCTGCTTTGCACCAGTAACAATGCACATGTGCATCTCTGTAAAGGATAGTCTGCCCATTTATTCCAACTTTAGGACCAGATATGCATTCCTTTGAAAATTTCAGGCCATTTGGGACTGATTCTTCCAACACTAAAATGTGGACCCTAAAATTCTGCCAAAAAGAAAGTTGACAAAACTTAGACAAAGTTTGTCTGGTCTTTCCAACTGCAAGAGAACTAGCAAGTAACCATCTCGATTGGCTATATACCAGTATTTCTGCTGTAATGTGAGTTTGTCTCTGCAATGAGAAATACTGTAAACTATGAGGTAATACAAAGTGAAATAAATGGCATATTATGCACACATTAGCAGTAAAATATTTATATATTATAAAAGCAGGCCAGCTGACCATTATTATAAGATGTAAATTAAAACAAGCATGGATGCTATGCTATGCCATCTAAAGCATGGTTATTTTCAGTATATGATAACATACTGAACAAAGGTTACATTAACATAGTGGAGTCAGAGGAGTAGCAAACCAAATGTGGATTTTCAGTATGTTGTGATCCATGACAATTAAGTGCATTCATGTTAATTAGGAGTAACCTTATCCATGCTTCATGACAATAATTAGTCCCTTTCCCCAGGAGAGACAGGGCGTGAAGACGAGCAGGGCACTCTGTGTTCAACATTCGTAGTCCTCAGCACACACACCCAAAGGTGTCTTTCTCCCTGGATGGACCTGGTCATCCGTGGGAGGCAACTCCTCCATAAAGCACCGGTCCCTTACATGCCGGTCAAAGGTCCAGCCATTTCAAAACACCCACAGGGCAAGCCTGGCCTCACTTACATCCCCTCGGCAACAAGTTGGCCTTTCTGAGTGAAAAGGCTGACTTGACTCCCCACAGCTTGCAGGAGACTTCACAGCTCTGCAATCACTCCAGGGATAATTGCTTAGCTACTTAGCTATTTATTATACTACATAACATACTTTATATGAAATGTGCAAACACGCATGGCACATTACAAGTCTATCCATGTATCAGTAGCTATCTGTGTATACATACTAACACGTGATGTGCATCCCCTTGATTGAATCACTTCCTCTATAAAGGACTTTAATATGGAAGAAGCGCGTTACTATGAATAAAAATTTCCACTGTATCTACTTCCATATATGAATGGATGTGTGTGCCAGTGATTATACTAGCAGTAGCAAACAGTTTAAATCAAAGCTCCTCTGGGGCCATGCAGGCAGGTCCTTTTCTCTGTATCCAGGGTGAACATAAAAAGTTATTCCACTTATCCTATGACAATTTAATATGCACCAATCATTGATTCACAAACATCTCCGCAACAGTGGGCTGGTAAATAATTTAGGATCTGCTGTCACTAAGGGCTCTGTTGCACAAGTGGGACCAACTCAAAATTGAAGATCCCATTACAAAATCAGTGAGGCCTCGTAATGAATGACTCAATACTCAAGAGCCAATCAAGGACCAAATAGACCAGAGCTGGGGGCGGGGGGCCCGCCCCCCCACCAGGAGCCCGGCGGGGGGGGGCGCGGGGGGGGTGGGGGGGGG
>JAVQJD010104219.1:0-20535 GCA_036023655.1 Nannoperca australis
ACCACATCACCTTCTATGACATCTTGCAGTGACTTTGGATATTGTGCAACCATTTTTTTGGCAACTTCGACAGAGTCTTTTTTACTGGGAGAAGCACAGGCCTTCATCATCTCAGCAACGACGATCCGGATCATTTCTCTACGTAATCGTGGCTTTGGCCTTTTCTGTCTCTCAAAGCACTGAATTAAGGCTTCAGGAAAATTCTTCCATTGAATCTGGAAGCTGTCAACCCAGTCTGGGGCAGAAGTCAGGCAGCTGGGCGAGGGGGGGGCAGAGAAAGAGGAGCATGCTGACGAAGATAGAGATGATAATGTTGACTGCCTGTCAACGTCAGTGCTCTGTGCAGTAAAACAAAAACACTGAAATTAACAAAATGTATTGAATTATGTTTTATCATTGGTCATATTTAGAAACACTTTGTCGGAATGTACATACTGTTTTTTTCCCAGGCAGCCAGCAACTTTCTTGCTTGAATTGGTCTCAGAACCGAATGCAGATCAGTTTCCTGGATGAAGTCAAAATCCTCACTGGTCTCCACCCCCAATGTTTGTAGTGTCTTTTTACAGTGAACATATTTTGCATTTTAAAGAAATACTTTGATATTTAGGAAATTAAAATTGAGAGTTAGATAAGACAATTGACTCTCTTGTGTCTGTAATATATTGTATAAATAAATAAACAGCTAGCAGCCTGTTAGCTTAGCTTAGCATAAAGACTGGAAGCAGGGGGAAACAGCTGGCCTGGCTTAGTCCAAGGGTAACAAAATTAGCCTAACAACACTTTTAAAGCTCTTGTATCTAATTTGTTTAATCCATACAAAACCTAAAGTATAAAAAGACGTTGTGGTTCTGGGGGGGGTTATGTGCCGGGTTAAATTCCTTGAGTCTCCTCTGGTTGCCTGGCAACCTCACAGTAAAGGTAATGACAAGACTTGTGTTAATTAGTGAGCTTTAGAGGTGCCGGTAGACGGATTTAGATATGTTGGGGGTCAGGTGACTCCAAGTTGTTTGAAGACACAGTCAAATGTGGTCTGTTATCTCTCCATCTGAGTGGATATGATGAACTTGACAATAAGACTGCAAGAATTCATTGTTTTATTTTATTTAACAGATATATGGCCCACTGAAAGAAGTTTTGGTCAGAAGATGAAACAATACTAAAAAGAAATAACTTTACCAAATCATTTTCAAGTGAGATAAGGACAATTACACGAGTCATTTACAACTGTGCCAGAGATATCAGACTCCTCAGTTCAATTTAACATTGAAAGAGTAATTAAAACGTACCTGCAAATGAACTCCATTAAGAAGATCTGCCATAAATGCTACCTTTGTGATGGTATAATGCTTACTTTTCTTTATATATTTGTAGGGGTGTTAAGAAGTGCTAAAAGGAAAAAAAAGGAAATTGTTTCATTAATGGTCCCAAGAAAACTTGAACTTTAATGTGCTGAATATCTTTCAGTTTTTAAACTAGTGGTGGCAGTTTTATGCCTCGATTCCTCACAGGGTGTTCAGGCCAGGGGCCCTGGCAGACCGATGAATGACTCATGCAGCTTTTTACAGTCTGTATGAATCCAGCGCCGTCTAGTGCTCACAGAGGCTCCTGCACTCGTTACCGGGAGATCTGAGTCCACGGGCAGAATGAAGGGAAGTGAAATGGGTCAGTTTTTTTGTCCAACTCTCAGGACCAATCGTGCCGTCAGCTACAGGCAATTAAAACTAATCCAAGTGTCTCACAGTGAAAACATCCATCCACTGTCATGTTTTATCTGCACATGTGTGGACAGAAGACCCCCTCTGTTGGGCTGTTTCGAGCACCTCTCTCTCTCTCTCTCTCTCTCTCTCTCTCTCTCTTTGAAGCCCGGAGTGGACGGGAGGTAATCCCCACCATGTGAGTGGGCGGTGCGGGTACCGGAGGCGTGTTTTGTTTTTTTCTCCATTATTCAAATACTGCTGTACCTATAAAAAGAGTGCCTGTGTGCGTCAGATACTTTTCTCCAATGGGTAAAGGTGACTAAATACTAGTTGCCTCTTTCGCCGGCCCAGTCGCATCCTATCTGCAGGGGAAGAGATGATGCACGACTCTGGCGGTGTCCAAATGGCGAGGGCGCTGAAGCATGCCGCCCTGTGCCTGATGCTGCTGCCCCGGTTCCTCCTGGCCGCCGTCATGCTGTGGTTCCTGGATTTCTTGTGCATAAGGAAAAAAGTGCTGCTGAAAATGGGAGAGACGCAGGACAGCCCGGACGACCCGCCGGTGTGCGTCTCTGACTCCAATAAGATGTTCACCATAGAGTCCCTCAGGGCTGTGTGGTACGGCCAGAAATTGGACTTTCTGAAATCTGCGCACCTCGGGCGCGCTGCGCCCAACACCGAGGTGATGATGGTCCAGGAGCGGAGGCAGGTCCGGATTCTGGACTGCATGAAAGGGACGAGACCGCTCATCCTTAACTTTGGCAGCTGCTCCTGACCGCCATTCATGACGCGCCTGGCGGCGTTTCAGCACGTCGTAAGCCAGTACTCAGACATTGCGGACTTTTTAGTTGTATATATCGAGGAGGCGCATCCGTCGGACGGCTGGGTGAGCTCGGACGCGCCGTATCAGATCCCCAAGCACCGCTGCTTGGAGGACAGACTGAGAGCCGCTCAGCTGATGCTCGCCGAGGTGCCCGGGAGCAACGTGGTGGTGGATAATATGGACAACTCATCCAACGCCGCGTACGGAGCCTACTTTGAGAGACTTTACATCGTGAGGGATGAGAGAGTGGTGTACCAGGGGGGCAGAGGTCCGGAGGGATACCGGATTTCAGAGCTCAGAAACTGGCTGGAGCAATACAGGGACGATTTGATGAACACCCAAACAGCGGTGCTCCATGTGTAGTTAGAGATGCTGGACTGCCTGATGCTCTGCCTATTCTGCTTAAGTGTCCAACTCACAGTGCAAAACATTCAGATGCTGCTATCACATGTTCACAAACGGCACATGATGTTTTTCTTAAAGATATTCAGGACTCTTTGACAAATAGCCTAAAGTGGTGTTCAGGCCTGCGTCTAGGCTGTAGGCGGTTAGATTGTGCTCGTCCCGACCTTAATTGGTTGCTCATAGCAGTTGTCTTTCTTTTTTTTTTCTTTGTTTAGTATGAAAAACGCTTGAATCGGTTGAAACTGGATTCAGTTAGGGATCACTCTATTTTTCTACAATACTGGTGCGTGCGCGCGTGTGTGTGTGTGTGTGTGGATGCGCATGTATGTGTGTGCGCGTGCATGCGCAATCAAGCTGATATCTCACTCTGGTGTTTCTGTGAAGTTCGGTTTTTAAAAGGCGAGGCCAGAAAACCGACACTGATGTTTCTGACACCGGGAGCGGGTCCATATTAGCAGGATGCCTTCCTCGATGATCGATTGTCAAACGATGTAATGTTGAAACGATGTAATTGAACAAATGTTTTTAATAAATGTCAGATCACACATTGATGGTTTGCTGTCGACTGTGGAACAAACACTTCAAACTTCTGTCTTTGGGCATTTTGTTAAGTTTTCTATTTGTATTTAATAGATCAGAAAATAGGATGAATTTATGTTTAAACTCTCAGCTTTGAAGCCAAATACAAACCCTTTGTTTGACTGTCAGTTGTGTGTGTTTACTCCCAAATCTGCAGTTTTTCAGCATGTTTTATGATTGTTTACAGACGGAATTTATTCGATTTTGTTTAGTTTTTTCCCAGAATAACCTCTTCTGACTCCTGCTCCAATAATCGAGCCTATGCAGGTCCAAGTGATCCCCATTAGCATTGTAGTCTACACCAGAGTGTAAATATTGTATCCTTGTGACTGATGAGTAAATCATTCCCTCTTCATTAACTCACTTTCAGCAATGAAACATGTGGAAAGGGAGGCAAGAAATCCCCTTTCCATGTGTGTTTGGGGGGGCGGGGAGAGAAAACAGAAGTCAGGTCAGTTTTCTTCACCCAGTTCAAAAG
The DNA here is from genome assembly GCA_036023655.1 of Nannoperca australis. Classification (NCBI taxonomy): domain Eukaryota; kingdom Metazoa; phylum Chordata; class Actinopteri; order Centrarchiformes; family Percichthyidae; genus Nannoperca; species Nannoperca australis. The sequence continues at coordinate 3,980 of JAVQJD010104219.1, forward strand.
AGGAGGGCTGTTTCATGTGTAACACAGTTAATCAGAAGTGATCATGAATCATGAAACCATAGTAATGATCAAGCAAAAGGCAAATGTCAGGACTTGTTTGTTGAATTGAAATGCAACTCATTTGAGAAATCCTTCAAAAATAACTCTATCATGTCTGGAGGAAACCATACCCACAAACAGTGGATCAAAGTTAACAAGCTCGTTAGAAAAAAACTACTATCTGATCAAATGTTTCTTTTATGTTAACTAGAGCCATGGCGTTTTCTAAGTGGATCAGATTTTTTTTTTTTTTTTAAAAAGAGAGTGGAGCTGCTTATGGGGTGTGATGCAACATCTTTAATCCATTTATCTTCCTGACTTTCTCATTACACTCGCTCACGTGAACACATACACACACGCGGGAATCCACACACATCCACAGACATTGCCATATGTAATTAGGATTAGAGAGAAATGTGATTAGTGTGGGTGCCATGTGGCTACTAAGACGGGAAGTGGGGTGGCAGCACCCCCTACTGCCTGGCAGTATAACACAAGCAGTTTGTAATGAAGTTGTTTTGGGGTAATTTGGATAATGGATTGTTCTTGGCAAATATAGATTTTATTTACTTTAATTTGGTCGATTGAGAGTCATTCCCAAACAAATTCTATATTAGCTTAGCATATTTTGCTCTGAAGTGTACATAGCCTGTTCTCATGAAGTCAGAGTTGCTCCCGTCCACCCTTTCAACCCAAACACCAGTGAGAGAAAGATGATACCGGCTAGAGCTAGCTTTGAGGCTACAGAATGTGATAATTGTGAACCTGTTCCCGCGAGTAGCCCCTAACCTCAGGCTAGCCCAAATGAGTCTGCGCCCACAACTGCTGACACCTCGGATGGTCGACTAACTGAGCCTTTCCAGCCGAAGGACTTCAATTTTTCAGCCCAGCAAAAACTTTTCAAGACGATTCAGAGCAGGTTGGTTTCAATGATGGAAATGGCGTCATTATGTGAAACAGACCGATTAAGCCTTGTTCTTCACCTTTTGCTCCTCTGTTGAAAAGAGACTTCTCAACCAGCAGAGGATACGGGCTGACAATACGTTTCTGAAAGGATGCTTTTCAAATTGGTGGAAAGCTGAGAAAAAAATCATCTACAGGTTGTGAAAAAGAGTCCTTTATTGAGCAACAAAGCAATTAATGTGTTTTGCCCTGAAGACTACCTCTGAGAGGCCGTTCCCATTGCATCACAGTGTTTTGGCAGCTTAGGCTTCCGCATACACATTCACTTCAATCAGCTTGTGACTAGTTGCTCAGGAGAGACAACTGAATGTCTGACATTATAGAGAGTTAAATAATAGAGCACATTGCACATGCTGTTCAGTGCAAAACAGTCTATCAGGCATCTCACTGTAAATATTACTGGCTCACTGCTGTCAGAGGCCCGTTTGGTCCGGGACAGGACACCATCTCGTTTTTGCAACAGCACAGCAGCGGAGGATGTTGTTGCAGGAAAAGGTGGATCACTGTGGAGAAGAGAAATGTATGAGGCGCTTGATCTAGTGAGATAAAAATCAAGCACGGGTTTGATCAAAGTGGGAGGCCGACCTGAGATGATCCGTTCATCTTCTGAGTAACATCCTCGAAAGAGGATGCTGCATGACCTCACTAAAGTTGAAAAGTTCCAGACACTCCATGAAATTGGATACTTTATGTCAAACCTGCGTCCACTAACAAGGGGACTCTTTCTCGGGGCTTCATCTGCTGAAAACGCGTCTGTTTAGCGCTCTCCCTCAGAGGAGATGAACTCTTCCGGCATTGCTACATGTACAGTGCACCTTTTGGTAAGATGGCTCTATTTTAATTACTGCCTCTGTGCAATTATTGCATACGCCTACTTATTAATTATTGCACTGCATTAACCAGAGTTTATGAGAGATTAAGCGAGTAGGCCACAGTTTGGGCGTCCCCCAACTCCAGTCACCTTCCAGCGTCTCTGCTGCCAACACAGATATTTTCCTGCAGAGAACCAGAGGTTTGTCCTGCTTGACAGCGATAGTCTTCTTTTTTTCCTTTATGTTATCAGTCTGTGTCAGGTCACCACTGTAATTTAAAAAAGCTCTTTGGTCAGACATCACTGATTGACTGACCCTCTTATCACTGTGATTGCGCCTGAAGGGCTGTAATAGATTTAAAAAATACATTTTTTGGCATAGAAACAGTAAAGGAGTTTATAGGACAGAGGAGAGGGAGCATGTCAGGTTTCCTGCCCTCAGTTCACCCCTCCACTTACGCACACAGCCATACACTACATGTATGCTGTGATATAATGAAAATCAACTGGGGTACGAAGGAACCTAAATACATTAAAACCACACAGAAGAGACTTGGCCCATGTGCAGAGATGCTGGAAGGTGATTGGAGTTGGGCGTGATGAAACTGTTGCAAATGCAGAATGTTGCACAAATCTTATGGTTTTCTTTCACCAGTCTGGATGCTTTGGATACTTTACATCATATAACATAACATCCTCTATACAACAGTGTAACAAAAAGGACAATCCTAGCAAATATCACAAAGTGGCGGCAAAAGTAATCACACACAGCAAGAACAGTTAATAGCACGGGCAGGAGAGCGCGACTTACACAGTCAGAAAGCAGTTAAACTGCAGGATGCAGAAAACGTAGGTAGACACAAACACAGCTGGAGCAGCTTTTGCTCTTCACTGAAGAGTCCCCTTGTTTGTGGATGCAAGTTTGTTTTCATGGACTGTTTGGAACATTTCAGGTTTAGGGCCTATAATATTTACAATCAGCTCGTATCCTCTGCTGGTTGAGAAGTCTCTTTTCAACAGAAGATCAACAGGTAAAGCACAAGGTTTTATCTCTAGTCGGTTTCACGTAATGAAGGAACTTCCACCGTTGAAACCAACCTGCTTTGAATGATCTTAAAAGGGTTTTGTTGCTAATATGACAGGCTGCAAAATCAATCTCCTTGGCCCGGAGAGGCTCAGTTAGTCGATCACCCGAGGTGTCAGCAGCTGCAGTTGTGGGCGTAGATGCAGTCTGGCCCGCTCTTCAGGGTCGGTGCTCTCACCGGTGTTTGGGTTGAAAGGGTGGACGGGAGGATCATGAGAAACAACTGATCCAGTGAACTTTAGCCTTTTAGATTCAATGAGACCGGACACTTGAAAAATTCTGAAATCCTTTTCCGTTACATTGTGAAAAGTCATTAGTTGTGATAAACTAATATAGAGAGTTTGTTTGGTAATGGGGGGGGGGGGGTTGCACTCACCCACACTTCCCATGTCCTTGCTTGACAGGTCAGCTCAGCTTTAGCTTTCATAACTTGTTTTTCTCTGCACAAAAGATCATTACAAAGAATTTGGCTACGTTTATTTCGATTTTTCTCTCACTAGCCTTGTTGCAGGAAATTTCCAGAAATGAAGGTTGTATCTTCAAAAAACTCTTCAGATTGTTGCACAAGAATCAGGAAAACTCCAGTTGATTTGAGAAAATTCCTGAATCCTGACATTTGTAACGGTAACAGGTGAAATATTCTCAATCAAACCCAACAACTTTTATGAAAATTACATTTTAAAATAGAAATACGCTTCAGTTTCATGTAACAGCTTTGACATACTACAGGCAGTATTCTTACCTTGGAGTGTTATCAGATAATGCCACTGTGTGCATCAGACAACATGGTCAAAGCTGATTATCCTCCTCACTGATCACAAACATCTTGACCTTTCAGTTAATTTTCATTGGTACATTATTATTCATGTAGTCCTCGGCTGATGTGCTAAATACAAAATGAATAGAAGGCCGTTCTGAGGACGAGGAGTGTAAGGGTGCTGGTTTCTGCTTCAACTGTGAGTCACAGAATGTGAGTGACATGCATGTTCCTTGTAGTCTGTGGTCTGTGCCACCCTGCATTCCACAAATATCACCCTGCCTTTGGCAAAATGAACTGTCAACCTCTCATCCCTTCTACTCTCCTTCTTTGCTTGTTTCCTTGCAGCCTTCCTTCTCTGCATCTTTATTTCCTTCCTTCCTACCCAACTTATTTTCTTTCATCCTTCCTTTTCTTCTTCAGCTGATCTGAAATCATGAAAACCAGCCAAACTACGGGTACAAGTTGGACTCACTTTCACTTTGGATCCCTGAGTACATTTTGACCTCTAATACTATTAAGTGAAGAAAAACAATTGCATTATCTATGCATGCAATTGAAATCACATGTTTACATTTTTAAACAGCTTCAGATTCAGGCTTTAACTTACATTTTGTTATTACTTAAACATGGATCAGCTTGTGAAAACAAAGTGTACTTTTAATCACATGTTTTAAAAGTACATCTTCCTAAAAGGCACATAGTTGGATTATAATTATGAAACAGCATTGTTTAATATTGTTTTGGAGGCAGCTTGAAAGTCTAAAGGTCAATCTCACTATAAGCAGCACCCAGTGTTTTAAACAGTGCAAAGTCTCTGTTGCAATCAAAGACATAAAACATTCTATACTGAACTGAAAATAAAGTTCATCGAAGAGGGCATGGCTGTTTGCTTTTGTTATACATTTGACAAACTGTGTTTTTTTGTGTTGTTTTTTTGATATAGCCAACTCTGCTGCTTAATGTCTACATTTCTCTCCCAGACATACAGGCACCAGGCAGTTAGGTTTGTTTGGGAGAAATTCACTGTGATATATGATTTGATTTAGACCAAACCATTTCTTTTCTATCTTTGCCAGCACATAAAAGATTTTTTATCTCAGCGAGGCATTTACTAGTTGAATAAAGTTATTAACTGAATAACAACACATAAAACACTCTCAACTCATAATCCCTTGTGTAGCATGCTGGGAAATTCTGAGGAGGGGCAACCCGGGATTAATTATAACAAAATGCATGTTATAAGACTTTCTAGCCATATCATTGTTTATCTTTTATGCTCTAATATTATAGCATCTTCTGGTCCAAAATCCTATTGTATTTTTACAAAAGTACATTTTATACCTATTTAAGCTGCACTAATCAATGTCTTTATTTTAACAATGGATCAAATTACTTTGTGCAATGAAAAAGTGGTCACTTGTAGTGGTTAAACCATAGTAAATAAAACCCACTGCAGTTCATCTCAGCTTTACAAGATCTTTTAGCGTCTGTCAGCTCATTGTTTTGGTTTTCCAGCTCACAAATGTGCTGTTTTGGTTCAGTCCCACTGCTTTAATCAGTGTCGTTTCCAGCCACAGCAGGCAGGTGACTATAACACGACTAACACTTCTTCACTACATTTCACTGTAATTGTACTGTATATGATTACATGTGACAAATAACCTTGATTGATTGATTGATTGATTGGCAGGACATAAAATGCTTTGAATGCAATGATGTTGCTTCATCTAGCCAATCCCATGGCTTTCCATTTAGCTGCAAGCCCTTGAAGTCATATGATGTAGAAAACAAGGTTTGTGGCCATGGGACAGTGTATCCATGCAGAGACACATTTTACAACTTTACATCTCCTGACCTCAGTGACCCTCAGGGTAACTTTTATCACAGGAGCATTTAATTTGGTCTGAAGACTGAAGGCAGGAATTTGGCTCTTTGTTAAAGACACATTCACCTTATTCTAAAGGTTTAATAAATAACATAAAGGAGGAGGAAGATTACGTGGCATGGAGCGACTTCTAGCGGGACAACACTCTTGCACTGAACAGGACAGAACTTTTTAATGGAATCAAGTCTGAGCCTTGTGGAGCAGTGATATTAGGTCCTGAGAGGGAACGCTCATGTAGTGTATAGAAATGTGCACACAATATAACTTGTGAAAACAAAATATACTGATAATAAATAGAATGGACTAGACAGTAACACTAGGGGGTTAGAGTCTGTTTTAGAAACTATGCACACAACATAAGCAATAATAATATGACTGAAAGAATTATAGCAGCAGTGAGAAGTCATTTCATGCTGGTATTTGACTTTGATATAAGTTCACATGAGTTTAATAATGTATGAAAGGACTGCTATTTCACATTTGCAATGACAAACTCCTTCTCTCCATACTGGCCGTGAAGAGATCTTTTACTAATGTGGTTTTAAGAGATGAGGGACAAAGTCCTCTATCTGTACAAAAATGCATTTAAAATTCATCCAACGTTAATATGAGACTTTGGCAGGTCTTAGTTAGACAAATCAATGAGGTACGGCCTTTTAAAGTAAGGATTTATCTGTTTAGTCACACAGTAGTCAAGTTTACACACAGATTTGGTGCAAAATGAGACCACGTTTCCAGAAAATCTGCACATCAAAATGCTTATTAATGCACTTATTATGTTTTGTAAATATTAGGAGTTGGGTGCCTGAAGGCAAACAGTTGAATGTGGTGCTAATTCTCCAGTCTTGTGCCAATAGTGCGCAACAAGATGACAGGATAGTTTATTTTTATTTTATTAATGTGAGGAAGGCCACAGTGTCCTCATTGGTCCGCACAGGTTTGATCTTTTGTCTTTTGTCTCTTCAGTGGAGCAGAAGTTTCATTGGACGTTAAAGTTTAAAGCGTACTTTATGTATGGCACCATTTATTGTGTTAGTCTGTTTCCATGGCACTTTTGTTTTTTCTCAATATGTCAACTTTTCCACCTCAGCCAAGCATAAAACCCTTTGTTCTATATTTTGAGGGGTTTCTTTGATTTTTTTGTGTTACCACTCAGGTTCTTATGTGTAAATTCCAATATGTATTAAAACAGATACTTACAGATACTTCTTGCTGAGCTCCAGCAGTCGGACGGTAACAAAAAGCTTTGACTGAGTAGATACTTGGATAACTTAGATATTATAGGTAGGTGGAACCAACCACAAAATGGAATTTTTAACATATAATTCCATTTAATATATCTTAATTCTTTCTTACTTCTTATTGCTTTATTTTAATACATATGTACAGTTTAAGTGGAGTGACTGATGACATATGCAAGCAATCAAATTCATTTAGTTCATAGTTTCCATTCAAGTTCATGTCGATTCAGAAATGTAATGATACCATTTAAGCTGAAAGCATTTTTCTTTTTTTAATGATGGTATATAACTAAAATTGTACTTACATATGTTACCTGTACAAACTTTTACAAACATCACTCATATGCATATTGAAGAGGAGCCTCAAGGAGGCTGCTTTGGAGAAATGGTCAAAAGTAATTAGAGTAAGAAGAATAGGCAGGAAATGGTGGGAGGACAATGATGCAGACAATAATTTAGGGATGGAAACTAGATGAATCATTCAGTTATGTTTTTATTCTTTTGGAAAAAGTGTCAGTCTGGCAGCCATTCACTCTGCATATCACCTCAGCATAGCATCTGTATCCCGGTTGCCATGGCAATGCAGTTGCTATGAGATCAATTTATCTGGAGATCTGGCTGTTGCAGATGTCACTGGGCGCTGCACTCAATAACAAACCCCTGGTCAAATTGCAGACAGTTAAGGCTCACACTCATTTCTTATTCTGATCCTGACTGATTTTAATAAAGACAGAAAACCGTATCAAACAATCTGGATATCTTTGTGTAGTGAATCATTCACAGTTTATTGCTGCAATGGTGTCTTCCCTCTCCTGATTATTCTGTCAAACATACTGAACCAAATGCAAAGTACTCAGTATATCAGAGGAACCCCATAAGATGCCAGTCAAGATCAAAGTGCAGCTCGACATACAGTCCCTGCCCTCCAACCCCACTCTTCTCTCCCATCCTCCACTTCAGAGGATCAGTGGTGCATGGTACAGCGCGACCCCTGCATGACGCATGTCTCTGCCGCTCTGACGTGTGGATCCATGCGCAAGTGAGAATACCACCTACTTGCTTTCCAGGAGTTAATACTCCTGAGCAGCATTATGAAACGCGGTTTATTGCTCTTTTGTCTTCATCACAACAATCAGTTTGAATCATAGCATGGTGGGACTCTTGTCTAGGCAAGCGCATGGTTAACTATTTATTACATCAGGGTTAAGACTTGTTTTGGGTTAAAAAATTGTGACAAGCGTAAGGTTAGTTGAAGCTATGGCTAAGGTTAGCATACACCTGTAGGGAATTTATGTGAGACAACACAGTGTCCTCACAAGTATAGCAGTAGGTTGGGTTTTAAACTCTTCAGCACGGGTCCATTAGTGTTGATGACACTCTTAAGTTTAACACTGCCCATCTGTTGCCTGTGAATAGTTCAGCTGAGCTTCATTTAGCCATGCTCGCCCCTCTGTCATATGATGGCATGGCAAAGGTGGGGGAATGAACTACATAAGTACAGCGTGTTCACATCATGTGACTGAATGGATGTTGAACCGGCTGTTTTATGTTTTATAACAATGAGTGCGTTAAAGGCTTGCGGTTCAGTCATTACAATGGGCATGCTGGTCAGGTATAAAATGAACACAGTAGTAGAATCAATTAGAAATAGTTTATTCACAATTTTTCTGTGATTTCCAACAACAATCACCATACAGTGGGATCGGTGGCATACTGCCTTTGAAAAACTGCTGCACAATTCATTTAAATCCTCCACCTTTCAGCAGGTGTGGTGCAGCTGATGGAAGTCAGTTGGTCCTCTAGTCCATGCCGAGATCCTCAACATGGTGGATTTGATTTATTTTCTTAGCTGAGTGTTCCCATTTTTTATGTTGACGTTGGACGTCATCTCATCTCGTCTCGTAACTTGATTTAGATAAAGTGGAACTGACCGTGGAAGATGGGGAGGTTTCATCTGATCAAAGGATGTACTGTTGTGTGGTAGTCCAACGTTTGAATAACTTCAAACAACATTAACACAATCCTCAAAAACAACATTTATATTTAGACCGCAACACACAAATCGATTTAATCGCCAAAGCTGTGCAACAGTTCTTGCTTTGTTGGATTTAATGTTCAGTCTCTCTTCTGGTGGAGCTCCTGGGAAAATCTCATTACCTTGCCTGTTTGACAATGTTGTTATTGAACTAACCATGTTGACAGTGTGCACAAATGTTTCTGCAAGGGAAATCTGATACATACACAAATGCAAATGCACCCCATATACTAGTGGACCATCTTATCGGCTACCCACCCAGTACAGCGCTGCGATATCCTTGTAAAATTATGTAATGCTGTAGTCTTAAATGAGCAGTAGCGTTTTTCCAAGCCTACACACCAGATGGAGACAGGGGTAGCCAACAACCATGACCTGTGAATTATCTTGAGAGGGTAAAAGTTATTCCAAGCTGCAACCAGGACACAATCCATATCCTTCCTCCCGAAGCTGAGGGTGGACATCCAGCAGATTATCCATCCTCCACCACCTACAACAAAATCAATGCAGTCGGATTTCTCTGTTTGTATGAGACACTCCAGAGACTGAGCTGCACTAAATCAGCTTGACCCCACTACCATAAATCAGGCGAACATTTCAGTTAGATCCGGCAGAAGAGGCTCTTGTTTCCTCTCTATCAGTGGAGTGCATATGTTAAAAGATTGCGTGTGGCGGCGGGATTTTTACGGACAGAATCATTGACGCATCATTGCAGAATGTACCCGGCATAATCGTGTTTGTCACTTCTACTACAGCTTGAAAGCCCCCCCGCCCGCACCTCAAAAAGTTTATGTTTACATCCAGCAATAATGTATGGGAGCTCATGCTAATAACGCCCTCGAGATGAGCTTGAAATCAAATCAGTGTAATACACATACTATACTCGTGTGAAAAATGTGCCCAGGTGCCCTTTACCTGCCAAGCACACCCCTCGTTACCGACACAGTAAGTGCAACACACCCACAGCACATAAATGCATCCATGCACATGCTGAGACAAGTTATTCACCCATGCTGTTTAGATAAAGCCTCTCATCTGAACATCCCCTTCTGAAAAAGGTTGCCTCCATCCCTCTCTGCACATCTGTCCATTGCTCAGCCAAGTGGAAAAAGAGCAAGGGTGTGAAAGACCTCGGTGTGTCTCTCTCTGCTTGTCGATTTTGCCCCAAATTCCCTCTCTCTTCCTTGTCTAATTTCCAAACACAAGCCAGTGCTCTGCTCTCCGTATTTTCTGCCCTTCGTGTCCCCCAAGTGTCTTCTGACCTTGTGTGCTGAGAGAGCAGCAAGACTCCAGACAGTCAGGTGAGGCCGCCATGTTTACGCTGTTCTTGTTCATCTGTCCCACATACAGTCAGACAGCTACCTGTGTTCTTTGTACAGACTAAGGCTTATGTGTCTGCAAGGCTGCAGACAATGGGGTTGTCCACAGGTGCCCCAGATATTGGAAGATAATAAAGGGCTGTGTGTGTGTGTGTGTGTGTGCGTGTGTGTGGCAGTCACAGTGGAAGGGCATCCTGGTACGTCTCTGTTGTGCCCGGACTGACAGGCAGCAAGATTAATTATGAAGAGGTTACCACAATTTTTTTCTCACAAACACACATACACGAGCACGTGCGCACACGCTCACGTGGAGCACGTACACAAAAACTGCACGTTTTTGGAGTCATTAACTTTTGCTCTCATATATTTTTGATCAGGCAGAATTGGCATTTAGGGTTAAGCGATAACTGATGTTGTAATTTATGTGAAACCAGAGCTTGTAGCCTGGAGCTTGTCAGACCTGAGCTGTCTCCTTTATAATCAGGGCTGGATCCACATGCAGAGGCCAGCCAGCCTCTGGATATGATGTCTGATATGATTTAATTAGAGACTATTCTTAAAGGTTTACGCACACATCAATCAGCAGGCAATGATCAGTGTCCTCTCAAGCTCCAAAAATGTGTGATTTTTGTAGAAAATTTATAAATGTACACATCCAAAAATTATATCTTCAAATTAGGACTAATACATTTTCCACTGTAGGACTTCTCTCTGTTGTCTGTTTAATAAAAGCAATGAACACTTTTCAGGAGTATTCACATCACTACGGAGCCTACTGAACGTCTGGACGAATCAAAACCCCATCAATGAACTACTAAGTAACCAATTCATTAATTGATCCTTTGGTTTTTAAAATCAGAAGTCAGAAGATAGTGAAAAATACCCCACAAATCACCCCCCGCACACATACACACACACACACACACACACACACCTACCTACCTCCAGTGACTGAACATTTGCACTATGACTTACGTCTACTTACTACTGACACACTACTGTACATACACTTACCTGCACTACATGTCTTCACATACCCAAACATATTTATAGTACTGTCCTATTATACTCCCAGCTGTTTATTCTGAATTTAACGTCTCACTATTACCATTACCTGTACTTATACCTGCACTGTATATTTTTTTGTTCATACTGTATATCTTTGCGTATTCATTTCTACCCCTTACTGTTTAAACATATGCACATTACTCTGCACTTACTGCTTTTTTGCACTTCTGGTCTAAGCTCAAAAAGCACAATTTCCCAGAGCCCAAAGGTGACGCCTCATCCAACCAACACTCCAAAATCCAAAGAGATTCAATTTGCTATAGAAGATTATGCAAAACGAGCAAATATTCACGAGGTGAAAAATGACTGAAACTATCAATTCATTATTAAAATGGTCGCTGATTAAATCTCTGTCGATTGATTAATAAATGAACCGACTAATTGTTTCAGCTCTAAACTAAACTGAAATCTAGAATATATACCGTACATAAAACCCCATGAAATGAAGTTCAGCTACTGTGATGTCTAAAAGCACTTTCATCTAACAGCATCACCAGGTTCCTATGGGGGTTAACACCCTGAATGTACATAATTATCATGTTTAAACTCTGCTGTGAATACAAAAGCCACAAAATCATTCTATTTTGATTCTCCCCTTTAAAATATGTGTACAAATATATATTGACAATTTTCACCTTAAGCCCGTGTTTCCTTTGGGTTACCAACTGTCCTCCCTGTGACTTTCCCTCCCTGGCACTGAGGGAGAGGCTGCATTTTAGAAAGGAGTCATGTTTACATGGTTTCTATTAGAACATATTCTAATATCCTAATATTCATTAGAACATTAGAACATATCTACTTCACAGAATTTACACTGTGTGGAGAATGTGCTGTGAGTGAGTCAGAGAGTTTTCAGCCAGAAAGAATCTGTGTTGACATTGCAGCTTTAGTTACTAGTTCCTTTACAAATTAGTACAGCTGACGTGATTCATCAATTAATCAACTGACAGAAAATGAATTGGCAATTGTTTTGATAATAATAATTCTTTACACAAACACATTTCATGGTTCCAGCTTCTTAACAGCACCGTGCTCCTGGAGTCTCCTGGACATGCAGCTTCTACTGTGCAAGTCCATTTTGAATATGCACCAGCTTCTCTGTGTCTTTCGTGTCGTGGTGGAAAAAGGATGCTGCATCTTTCCAGCAACTTCACAGACAGGTGGTATTGCATCATTTAGCACCAAGCTAAGGTGTGAACTGAGGGAGCAGTGAACTATACTTTCTCTGTAGTCTGTCACAACTCATAGCGCCTTCTCACCTTTTTATTCCTTAAAGCTTCCATGTTGTCAGCCCTGTGCCATCTGTAGAAAGTGCAGCAGGTTTCTAAAACTATATCAAGTAAATGACAGAAGAACACACAGTCATACAGACACACAATGTAGGCACTTTGTGAACTTACATTTACTTTGTCTTGACAGTATTAATACATGTCTGCAATCATTGAAGTGTTTGCATCTCAGCATTTTGAAGCACAAATGGAGTTTTCTGACAAATGTATTTATACTGCTGCGATTGGCTGAAGGTCATAATCATCTCTCCCATGTTTCTTGTAACCTCTGCAGCTCTTTGGGTATTTATAAAAAAATAAAAAAATTAAATGTTCGACAAGCAACACATATACTTATATCTGAAAAAAAATATTATGGAGCTGAAATTGCTGGTCAAATATTTCATTACTTGACTGACAGAAAATAAATCTGCAACTCTTTTGAAAACCGATTTATCAATTAAGTATTTTTTTAAGTAAAGTGTCAAAATGTTATTGGTTCCGACTTGTCAAACACACTTACAATAATAATGACAATAGTTGGGGTAATGAATCCACCTCACTATACTTTTAATTTTTTTTTCAAGTGAACTTTGTAGCTTGTTTTCATTTTCTATCTTTACAGTTTTTTGTGGTTTTGTGCAACTTCATATCTTATAATTCCCCTGAGAAAAACACTTTCAGCATGATTTGAGCTATTTTTTTTTGTCCTATAAAGTGTGGTTTCAATCATTTTGTCTTCTTGTGTCCCCTGTAAGGAAGTTAGCCTTGTTAAAGCTGGATGATGCTAAAAGGAAGATGGCTCTATCCGGTCTCTCTCTCTCTTGTGTTAGTAAGACAGGATGCCGGGCCGCTGCCGGGCCTGATCCCAAGTCCCCGGCTTTGATGCCGAGTACTTTGAAGCCGAGTGTCAAGCATCAAAGAAACAGGAACTGGGCTACACCCCAACCCTCCGTCCTCTGGGAGTGGGGGGTGGGGGGTGGGAGCAGCAGTTGAAGAGAGCAAGGTGTGACTTGTCACTTTGCACAACAGGACATCAGGTGCACAGAGCTTTAGTTTGTGAGGAAGATGAAGACATGGATATAAGACCATGTAGCTGAGTCGGATCTGAGACCCCTGGGGTGGTGTGATGAGTCACTTTCTGGCTCCAAAGCCTCACAACCACAACCACCACCACCACACACACACACACACACACACACACCCAATCCACCAACCAGCATGGAACACTCTCTCTCACACAAACACACACACACACACACAGAGAGAGAGAGACTCAGACACAGAATCCAGTCCACACAGATGTACCCACACCACACTTCAGAGTAAAGTAAAGCAGCACTGAAAGCTTTTCCTAAAATCTGATTGGATGTAGTCACAATGGGGGTCGACGCTCCAAACTTTTGAGCACTGTTTCCATGGCGATAGGTTCTGACACCTCCTGTCGTGACAAGATGTTTTTTTGGTTGCAAGGGCCAGGGGGAGGGTTGCACAGCAAGATTTGAACACTGACAGTCAAAGAAAACTGTCAGAACATCCTGATCAGAAAAAAAGAAAAGCAACACACCATACTTAAAGTCAAGAACGACAGTACAGCACTCCGACTGCAGGCAAGAACAATGAACCCATGTGACCTCATCTGAGAGCAGAGAAAGAGAGCGAGGCAGTCTTTTAACCACGCACAACAAACCATTGACGTATTTTGATTTTGAATGGCGCATCCAGCCCAGAGGAATATTTCCTCTTAGATAATTGGGGTACAATGTGTTGATAATGAGGCAAATTGTTAGGTTTTTTTTGTGGGAGACAGTTAGCATCCTCATTAGGGCATCATTTAGAGACAGAGGCTATTATGCTACAAAATTATGTTCTCTGAAAGTAAATACAAAAATGTATGTTTGATCCAGAAAAATGGGATCTGTGGAATGCACCGAGGGCGAATCCATCCAATAAAACAGCAATGAAACAATAAGTTCAAAGGGGAAGGGGAGACTTGCAAATCAATGATTGCAATGTCTTTTTCACTGTGTCATCATCACTGTTATGGCAGCAGCTCAACACTTGTGTTTTAGAGGCGAATAATGCTCAAGTCTGTTTGTTTTCTGAATCCCCGCAGGTTCATTTGGGTTCAGCGCAGATCCCAGCAGGGGTGCTAGACACAAGAAGGTGGGCAGGTGCAAAACCTCACTGTTGTCTTCAAATGAATAGAAGAACTTAAGCGACCTCAGACAGGGCCAGTGTTAGGGCAACTGTGAATGGCTGATGGCAGCACCTAGCAACATCTCCGAAAGAAATGCAGGCAGTGTCCTTCAAATGATACTGTATGAAAACACAACTGCTTATGAATGAAACCGGTGCCAATGCCAGGTCAGTCAGTAACGCATGAATTAACCGTGTCATTAATGTGTCCTAATTCAATACTGATTTCAAACAAAAGCAGACACATAAGACAACACATCTTATTTAAACAAGAAGCAACTTGTCAGATAATTTAGAGAAAATGCAACAAGGCGTATAATTATAGTTGTTTGGTAAAAAAATAAAAAATAAACATACTGACGGGATCTCTAATATGTTTATCTAATGTGCATTCATGGAAACTGCATTTAAATAACATAATATCAAGAGTGAGGCATCGATCTGTATTTAGTTCTGTCAGACTGCATGTGTTTGCGTTAAACCTTCATTAAAAGGAGGTAGAAAGAGTTTATGTTCACTGTACAGAGATGTATAAACACTGGATCTACACCTTCGGTTAAAATTAGTATAGTAGTATGTAACAGTTAAACAGCAACTGTGGAACTCAACACCGCAGTGATCAAAAATATTCATAATTAGGATAAGCCTTGTGGGATGAATCATCTGGCTTTCAAGGGTGTTCAATGTTTACCAAAGTTGGCCAGCAGGTGGCAGCAGGTACATTCTGGTGCATGACTTGCTTATCCAATGTAAAATAGGTGGATATTTATATGTTTCCAATAGTTATGTTACATTATCTTGTACAGTTTCTGCTGTTACCTCTTAGGTAACAGGCTGAATGAAACCAATGATAAATTGAAACAGACTACTTTGTTATGACTTGATATTCTCAAGTGTGAAGGTATTCCAGATAAAAGACAACAACGCAGAACAGTTTGGTTTTTTTAGGATGAAAATATAAAACTCACATGTTCTCTTTATTTGCTGTATATAGATAGATGTACACCACTGGAGATTTGGATAAAAGCACACACAAAAAGCACATGTATGTAAAATCTCAACACGTCTGGAGATGAAAAACAAAAAATGGAAAAGACGTTGGATTACAAATAGATAAAAAACGATCCAAATTCTATATGGTTTCTAAATGTAAATAGTCACGTGTTGATGTCTGTGCCACATATCAACTGTCTTCAGTTGCTAATAACCTTTGTATTCTGTACATGGGGTATTTTGTACAAAATATGAAACCTACCATTTATTAATAGTTATAACATAAAATAAAAGTACATTATATGTACAATATTAGATGAAGCCATTTAGTATGAGACAAATACTAAAGGACACTTCATTCTTTTCCAAGAAAAGAAAACAAAGCTTATGTGAAAGGAAGAGAGCTCCAAAGAAGCCAATATTAAAGCCTTTTAGAGAAGAACAACAGTCACCAATGGGACAGTCCTGCGTGACAACCCAGACAAGCAACAATCAGAGGATGCAGATTACTGAAGGGATGGAATCACTTTCCATTCATCCAATTCACTAACACCCGGGGCTGAAGGGGGATGAGGTTTTTTAAAAGCCTTTCGTGAATGTTGTTCTTCAAGACAAACATGGACAACGGAACAGCGCGACTGCAATATTATTTACAATTTGCACATTCAGTTGAAACACTGACCGGAGGTTCTGCAGGCAAAGGAAGAATAAAACCACAATAAAAAGAACTTGCAAGCATCCAGAAGCAGCTCAAACAGGTGTCCAAATAACGAACCCTACAGGGTAGTAGGTTTTTCCTGAAAGGGGGGGGGGGGGGGGGGGGTTAAACGCAGTGTCCCGGTGTGGGGGGAAGGGGTCAAAAAATGGTAAAAAAAAAAAGTGGAATGGGCC